>ARYC01003864.1:0-60497 GCA_000711775.1 Oxytricha trifallax
AAAGATTAGAAGCAAGGAGGATTTGCATCGCTACCTGGTGCAGCAAGGTAATGAACTCAAAGTGGCTAATCTTGATTATGTAGTTGGTTTGTTCCTCCCAAAGATTGAAGGTACTAAAATTTCATTTCTAAGAGCCATACTCTGCGAAGAGAAGAAAGCATTGAAAACTTAGGATGTAAAGTTTGCAGAGATCCCAAACTATCCAGAAATCTCAGTGACTAACTTAAATGATGATGCTATGAACGACCCAGAGGTTTCGCTATACCTGCCTACTAAGAAGCAGTTGTCAAATAAACTACCTGAAATAAACAATTTCTTTGGAATACTTGCAACAATTAAAGGAGATTACTTGAAAAATATTATTCAAGAATCTCATAAGAAAAGGCACAGCATCTCTTCAAAAGATAAAGACAAACAAGGGATCAAGATAAGTGAGAGCTGGCTATCAGAGCTGCAGAAGCACCCTTATATTTCAAGTAAGATTTGTAGCTTAACTCTTTAGATAAATCTGGTACTGCCATCTTCTTGATGAAGGAATAGAGCAACTTCACAGAGAGCGAAAGTCGCAGACAAAGTATGAAGTCAGCAAGAGACTTTATTCAAATATTTAGCCTCCAGACTCAATGAACATAGATGCTGGACCGGGTAGCAAGAGAAGAAACTTAGGAGGAGGGAACCAAGAAGTTGAAGAAAAGAAAGAGAAACCAGCTCCCTCTAAAGAATTCTAAATATGACTTATATATTCATTAACTTAACTCTAAAACTTATTTATATACATTCACTCTCCCTTCTTTAGCAAACTTTTAGACCAATTAATTATCTACTCTCTCTTCGCTGAGCTTTTAATAAAGTCTACTGTATCGATAGGTAGGTCATGCATCAAGTGGTATAGCAGCAGTTTCTTTTAATGAACTTTTAAAATTTCCCAGCAGAACTCAATTTAATTAAACTATGGACTTTAAGGTACGTTTAACACTGGTGTTATTCTAAGTTGTTCATAGCACTTCCTTGTTTCTTTAGTCTTATGAACAGAAAGATTATCATTAAACAGTATGATCTCTTATTCAGGGTACTTCTCTCTCAGCTGTTCTAAGAACTTTATATACTGCTCTGTCTTAATAGAGCGAGGATGAATAACATAGGTTTCTAAACCAGCATCCTCGCTAATTCCTCCAAGAATTGCCATTGTTTATACCTTGATTTTCTAGTCATATACTTTTATATTACTATGCCTCTTATACCAAGATTTATAGATAAAAGTGTTGAAGGTAAACACAGTCTCGTCAGCATGAATAAACTTAATATTACTCTATTATGCTCTCTGTATTTAATTATAAATACAATTTAAGTTGTTGTTGTAAAATAGCAGAGTGAAATCAATTACTCTCTTGATACGATTTACACCTTTGTAAGAGATAACGTTTCGTTTATAAACGCTTGCAACAGACTATGCAGAGATCTTCAACTCAGGGAACTGGCGATGAAACAAAATAGCTCGTTAATCGAGAGAGAAACGAGCCCAATACTTCAAAGTTTTTTCATTAATAAGATAGTCAATATGCTTCTATAGAAACTTTGACTTCCTTTTAGGCTAAGAATTCAGTTATTATTGCTTTAATTACACAGCTTTCAAGCAGTGAGAGCGAACAGTTGAGGAACTACGCTTTAAGAGCAGTGCAATAGACTTATAGTTCAGTACTGATTCGACTTATTCACTATACATATCACATCCATAACGCAGTTTAAACACTAAATCTATATAATCTTCATCATAAATAGACCCCAAAAACTTATAATTTTAGTCTCGCATTTAATTAATAACCCCAACCCCTAACAAATTCCCTACAAATCAAAGCACTTATTTACCTCATTAAGGGGTTTTGGGGTTTTTAATGCTTGTATATTTATGCAAATCTTACATAATATTGTAGAAATACATTCGATTTTGAAAAATGAATTAAAATTAATATTAATTAATTATTAATTTCCTTCAGTTATGTTTTTGGAAAATGTCTCAAATTTCTGACAATATTATTCTCTCTGGATAGCGCATTAAAAATAATACGGTGGTTGTTATTGCTATAATGATTTTATCTCACTCAAAATTAAAATAACTCGCTTCCTGGGATTATTTGGGAATAATGCTAATAGTAAAATCCAGCTTAAATTGTAGGATCTTCAGTAGAATCCATTTATTTTTAATTTTTGAGTCACTTTGGATTTGATAACTACCATAATTTTAATAATTATTAATTTAATTTCAATTCATTTTCACAAATCGAATGTATTCCTACGATATAATGTTATCTCAATTTAATATGAAACGATTAATTTAAATAATATATTTTCTAGTAAAGTTATTTAATTTATCATAGATTTATTCTTGATAATATTTAATTCAAAGCTCAAGCATCATGCTTTGTACTTCATTTTTATGTTGTTGAAAAATATACGAATATTTGAATATTTTTAACTATGGTTAATTTTCCTCTAAAGGCTGAAATTAAATGAGCATCTTTAAAGATGCTGATTTTGTAGGGTCATGTACAGATCATTTGCACCAGCAACAATGAATGCATCTTATTATTTCCTCATTTTCTAAAAGGGGATAATAAAACAGACTCTTATATTAAGTTCTTATGTTTTGCTCTCAGCCTCAATTTATAAAGTCATTTTAATCAGGTATTGTGTCAGTACTTTTAAACTTGTCAAACTAACTTCTTAAAGCCTGTCTATGGATATGATCCTAACTCTAAACTGAAGATTCATTATTACACTCGCAAGGGACAATCTTAGATAACAAAAACTCTCAAATCGTGATGTTAACTGAGATATATTGATTGCTTTAGCATTATAAAATCCTGTAGATTTACTGATCATAATTTTTTATATAAATCAATCTTTTTAGCAAATGTGCATACCTCTTGCTCTCTTAATCGCAAGTTTTCTATTATAACTAAAAGCGTGTAATTAGTTTATAGGTCCTTTACATTTCTTAAATATATTAAAATACTATAAGAAGAGTCTAGCACCTTTTCAAGATTTGATTTTCCTGATAGAACCCAGATTTACCCAATTTTCTCATGTAGCTTGGACTTAGTTCTTTCCTTTATTTACTAGTAACTTATGAACTTTAAATTAATTATCCAATTCTTCTATGTATTTAAATGTATTGTAAAAAATGATTAAGTCTATCTTGTTTATAATGATAATATTTTATTAGTGATATGATTGAATATTCTCTTAAAACATTGTTTATTAAACATATCTTATAATATCATCTATTTCTTTGAATTAACATACTTTAATTACCATAAAGAAGACTTACTATAAATTTTACACTAATGATTGTTTAAATTTTCACAATTGTAATTGTAAATTAATTATGAATTATATTTTAATTTATAAACAAATTATATTTAAATTTTAATTTAATTGATTGATAACTGGTCATTAAATTCATTAATATAACTATATATTTAAAATAACTTTGGTTCTGATTTTATCTTCATCAATATTTTGTATATACAGATTTTTCTTATAAAGGTACTCACCATTGCTTTTATTATTAATTTATTTAATATTTAATAGAAGTATAGTAATTATTCAATTGAAAAATTTAATTCGGCAATACTAAAAAGTATTATTATTATTCTTATGCATGAATTTGTTTATTATTGATAGAATAGATAAAAATTGGAAATTTCAGAAATAAAGTTAAGTTTTAAATACATTAGTAATTACATGTGTCATGAATAAGGACTATCATTAATACTAATTTTATTTACATTAAATATTTAATTAATTAAATACATTTTAATATAATATATAATTAGTGGTCTAGTGGTCTGGCAGGGTCTTTAGCCGACCACTCGTAAATATATATATAAATACATAAATTATAATTACGAATATGTAGATTAGCAATACTGCCATGAATCACCGGACATTTCTCCGGCGCAGTCTAAGACCACGGACTGATGCTGTCAGTTAATCGCATTTTTTTCGTTTTCACCGGCTAAGAATCTTGCATTAAGGAAGCGTGCTTCCAATGTCGCGGTCAAAGAGAATATCTCCTGCCCATTCTATATCTGAATTTCAAATTGGCACAGTTTACACCTAGCCTTTAAGGTATTGGCATCTTCGGGGATCATGCTTTTGAAGGACAGTGTGTTTGAAGTGACCACAGTGAAGTAGTCAATTTTCTTGTATTCAACGCCACCGTACTTCTACTCAATAGCCATCCCTTCACCCTCCATCAATCATTTTTCATCCCTGCTATCCCAGATGATACAAATGCTTTATTAAGATTAATCTCGTTTGCGATAAGAGTCCGTGGCTCACCCGACTTGCCTTGCTTCATGGGGACGTGAAAATGGGAGTTAAACTGCACATACTATTCACATGAATATCTCCTCCAAAATGTGAGTGATTTTTGTCTTCCCAGTATTGGTGGGTCTGTATATCCACAAGCTGTGAATCTTACTGTTCTTGCGCTTGATTAGGAGATCGTAAAGTGCATCAAGAATGTGGATATAACCCATTGCTATAAGATCAGCATCTTTTGGGTACTGGAGTCAACGCCATTCTTTTTTAGTTCTACAATAAAGTCTTGGAGAGATGTTATTATTGGTACCTTCTCTTTAATGGCTACTCCTGATTTCTAGATTTCTTGATCGGCATAGTTGATTTGACTGCATGACTTTGCAATCACCACTAGCTGAGGTATATCATGAGACTTCATCTAACGTGATCATTTTTTGACTGTGCCGACCCTGAAAGCATCTCAATCATATAGTCATTTGTCACATCTATAACACCTCTGGCCCCATACTCCTGCTTCTACAATTCCTTTTGCTTCCTACCATTGTGATTTTCGATGAACTACTCGTAATATTAGAGAGCCCGTATGTCAGCTTTGCTCCATCCACTTCTGATGCGAACTGATCGAATGACTAACTTCCGAGAAGCTTGACCGTTAGTTCCAACTCTGCCATAACACCCGCTCCCCTGCGTCTCTTTTCAGTGAAATATAATTTGATGGCTCCGGTTGAATCTGTCTTGAAGCTAATGCAGAGGTAGTACATCTAATTAGAACGATCAGTGTAGACTTAAAGATGACTGAACCCCGCAATTTGACTCGTCATTACGCGCTGGTACTGCTTCCAGAAGTCCGAGCTGCCCTCATTCTGAACCTGTATGATGAATTGGTGGCGGTTGTGAGACATAATACTTACTATACTTTCCAGAGTCCTCGACGCCGTTTAAGTTTACAGTGGCCTCTCAGTCAATTAAATATCCGGCTTGGTGGTCTCCAGCATGTTGACTCCATTACTTGTCTACATATTCGTAATTATAATTTATGTCTTTATATTTATATTTACGAGTGGTCTACTAAAGACCGTGTAAGACCACTAAACCACTAATTATATATTATATTAAAATGTATTTAATTAATTTAATATTTACTGTAAATCAAATTAGTATTAATGATACTCCTAATTCATGACAGATGTAATTACTAATATATTTAAAACTAAACTTTATTTCTGAAATTTTTAATTTTTATCTATTTTATCAGTAATTAGACTTTTATTCGAAAAATTAATTTGAATTTATATTTACTCTCCCTTTAAATCGCCCTATTTCTGTATTATATTCCATAAAAGAATTTAATAATACATTATAAACTGTTCTAACCGAGATACCCATCCCCATACCCCCCTCCCCACCTCCTGCCTATTTTATAATAAAATAATTATAATAATTTATAAAATTTTTTATAAATGAGAATTTTATAAATTATTGATTGAATAATTATAATAATTTAAAAAATCTTTTATAAATGAGAATTTAAAAAATTATTGATTGAATAGTTATTTTTCTTTATAATTAAAGTTTAATATTTTTAATTATATTTAAATTAATAACAATGATTAATTTTTAAAATTCTCATTTAAAAAAAGATTTTTAAATTATTATAATTATTTTATTATTAAATAGGCAGGAGGTGGGGAGGGGGTATGTGGAGGGGTATCTGGGGTATCTCGGTTTAGAGTGGGAAGGGGGTGGGGAGGGTTATCTTGGTTAGAACAAATAATTATTCAATTTTACCAAAAACAATAGCATATAACAAGGAGTTATTTTTGCCAATTAAATATTAGTTTTACATTAGTCAGAAGCAGTTTTATATTATTTTGAAAAATAATGCTCCTTCTTTGCATTTCATACGAAATTTATATAACTCTTTTATATTTCTATATATAAGTATAACAATAATAATAATTAGAGAATCAATTTATATATTAATATATAAATCGTGAAACACTGCACTATCTTTACTAAAGAGTAACGATATCACAAGTAGGATGGAAAAGTCCCACATCCTTTGAATACCCCAAATTACATTCAAGCTTGTTAAGCTGAGTAAGGCTGTTGATGAGCATATAAACGGATTTAGTAGTGTATCGGGAAGAAACTGACTAAGTACAGACAATATTATTAGTTAAAGGTCTACATATTAGAAGTAAACAGTAAAACTATTCGTATTCAACTTTTTAACTAAAAACGAAGTAAATTAAATAAATTATTAATTTTAATTTATTAGATGTTGCGATAACTTTTGCCAAGTACAATGAGCTTGTTAGTTAATCTTTATTCAAATGTTTCGATCTAGTTTATGCTATTTTCATAGAAATTAGTTCAGAGGAAAGCCCAATCAATAGACTTTCAAGCATTAATTTTTGATAAGCTTGATTCAATGAATGGAAATGGAGAGAGCTATCTCGGTGAAAATGATAGATTCGTTGGAGAGGAGAGGAAAGCCCAGTGCAAGGACTTGTATTTAGATATCAATCGTTTTATATAAATCTACCCGTGTATAATTTTCTTTATTGAGAGGTTAAAATAAAATAAAATAATGCAAAGAAATACCAGTGCTCTTTTGGTGAAGATTAAACATGAATTTCAAATAAAGCAGTCAGCTAGATCACCTTGAGGCATATTATCAGTAATTAGTGGAATAAATCATCACAATCCATTTATAATTTATATGTAGGTAATACTCAGTAAGACAATGGTTATTTCTTGTCAGCAAGAGTAATTTAGGTGTACTTGGTCGATATCAGTGTTGATATATATTTAAAATATAATAATTTTAGTTTATTTTTAATTAAATTTATTTATAATAATCAAAACTAATGTTTTGAATGTTCATCTGTGAAGGTTGTTCATAATAATTAAATGTATTTGAGTTCTGGAAACTTCACATTCTATGTAAAATATACACATTTATTGGGCTTCTACATCTACATTAATTCTTAATTTAATCAAATAAAACCAAAACGTATAGACTTATATAAAATTAAATACATTAAAGTTAAACTATAATAAAACGATAATAAGATAATAGTAGATTTGTGATTTTTATAATTAAATTATGTTTTAAATTATTATCTAATAAAATTTGTAGTGGAATTAGATAATCTTAACCAAATATTAATTAATTAACTCTGTCTTATCAATAAACTTTAATGAAATATCATATCATGCCTGATTACTAAAATTGGCAATTTTTCTTGGACTGTAATATGATCTAGGATGATAAGAATAACAAACTCTATAAAACTGCTCGAAATATAATAGGAATCCTCTCAGAGCATCCCTTCGAACACATTAGAAGAAATAAAAGTGGCTACTAGATTTAATTGTTCGAAGAATTAGAGGTTATTACATGTTTTAGATTCATTTGATAAACGATTTACATTAAAATTACCTTGGAATTGTGTTCAATATGCTTGATCAATGCCAGAGGGTAGCTGTAGACAATTTATTACTTCAGCATCTCAATTTTTGGGAAACTTATCAAAGTAGGGAACTCGTTATCCATTGTTTATTTGTCATAAAATTGCGTAGCGCTTCATTTGATGGCCCTCCATCTTTATATTCGAATGTGACTATATTTTCTATACTCTATTCCCATAATTATCGAGGCAGCCAATATCAAGACTAGCCTCCTATCGATGAATAAACTAATGGGAGTGAGGGAAACTAGAAAATGAGGGTATTATTCAGGATAAAGAGCCGGAGAAGCTGAAAGAGTTAACAATGATGAATGTTACTTCAAAAGCGGAGTCAGAGGTAAAATTCGAGGCACCAGAAGTTGTCGTGGGTAACTTCAAAGGTAAAAATGATGGTGACAGAGGTAGTGGGTGTAGACTTAAAGATAAAGATCCTTTGACTAACATTACTTTGATGATGATTGTGAATATGAGGGATATTACTATTCATAGTTAATACAAAGAAAACTTGTTAGATAAATAAGCAAGAACAATGAATTGGAACAAAACAGAGATTTGTTACCCAACATTGAAATAAGTCACCTAAAAAGCAATTAATAATGGTGGTAGAGTTGATCGATCTCAAAGCATTTAAAAGAAGCAAAATACCCACATAAATATCATCATTAAACTTTTAGGATTATAAAAATTTTAATTAAACTATCATTTTCGATTAATATTGCTATGTTCTATAATTAAATATTCTTAATTCCTTTTTGAATATAAACATCCATTACATAAATTATTTTCTAAATATTCAACTTAAAAACATATAAAACTATCTAATGTTAATTAGTTAATTATCAAACAACTTGCATTATTTAATTCCACTGATCGTATTGTTTGTCCCTCATATTCTACTCCAATTCAATTGTAAATAAGGAATTGTCCTCCTGAGATGTAATCCAGTGCTCTTTTAATGTTAAATAGTTGCTTTTATAGGCTAGAGTAGTAGAAGTATTTAAAATCAAGGAACAAGAATCGAAATATGACATTTTATTTCATATGAATATTATAATGTATTTATATTATATATTAATTTAATTGATAAATGAGAATTGCTTCATTATAAATTGAGGGCTGATGTAGTACTATTTCTTTAAATGACTTTATTCGTTAACAGCTAATCATTTTCAACTTATTCATGTATTTAATGAAGGCTAATTGGGATTAAATTAAAAAACTATGAATAAGTAGTTCTTAACAATTTATCTTATTATTATTAATCACATAATTGAACAAACATGTTCAAATAAATAATTATGAATTAAATAATATATAATAAATGCATTAAAATATATCTACAAATTAAATAATTAGTAGGTGATATCACTGATCAAGATAAGTCAAGGTACACGCAATTGAATCTATTTGAGCTAATTCCACAGTTGACATTTCCAGGTTTTAGTTTAAATCTCAGCAACTATCAGGTATTTATACAAATGTGTACTGTAACAATCAAGTTCACCTGCATTAAGCTCTCAGAATCCTATTACATAAATATTTAACTATTAATATAATCAAATAAGTATAGTTTGTGTTGATTGAATAGCTTCTTAGCCCATGATTTAGATTGAATCTTGTTGACAGCCTCTTTCTTTCTCATCTTGTAACAGCTCTTCATTCTCCTCTCTGGCTCTGTCTTTGTTGTGATTATACTGTGTTTAAAATGTCTTGGTTAAGCAATTGAAAACATTCACTGAACATTAATCTATGATTTAAATATACAAATACTCGATAAATATTTTGTTATGAGAAGGAATAAATGTGGGAATAATTCAATTTGATTGTTTAATTCAGAAATAGATAGTAATGACACTCACAAGTTAGCATAGTTTGATATAGCTTTAAATTAGTTACATTTATTTGGAATCTACAATTACATTCCAAGTATAATATATTAATAATTATTTAATAAATGCTTTCGATAATAAATTAAGACATCTTAGAGAAAACGGTATAATTATTTCATTGATTTCCTTCGTGTTTGTCGCCTCAGCCCAAATATGCAATTCTTCACCTTGACTTCTAGCTTCTTTGTGAAGTTTCCTTCCTACTCATTCTTTGTTCTTTTCTCGCAAGCATGATCATTTTTATTAACTTTAAACATCTAATATGATAGTTTTAATATTTCAAATTGATGAAACTTTAGCTTTGCAAAAGGATCAATTTAATATAAAAAATA
This sequence comes from Oxytricha trifallax, assembly GCA_000711775.1. NCBI lineage: Eukaryota > Ciliophora > Spirotrichea > Sporadotrichida > Oxytrichidae > Oxytricha > Oxytricha trifallax. The sequence continues at coordinate 10,024 of ARYC01003864.1, forward strand.
TAATTAAATTAAGTGGTTTTATTAGATGTATGTAAAGTTTTTGAATCACAATAGTTCCTTCAAATTAATTTGATAGCTATCTACAGTGTCCTGACTGATGCTAAATTGCAATATATCAACTATTCAACTAAGAAAACACAATTATAGATAAGCCTCCTCAACAAACCACAGTGTATGCCTTAGCAGTCTCATCTGGATTTTGAAATATTCAGTAAACATGATTAGTTTATTATATCAAACATTTAAGCATATATGCTTGATGCTTTTTAAAGTAGAGGTATCACAGGTAGTATTAGCACGCAGAAGTTGCCTATTTGGATACTCTGGCTGAAGACTGTAAAACCAAATATCTCTGAGGGTCTACTGACAGCCTTCTGCTTGCTGTTGATGTCCACGTCTTGCCTGATTTCTCTATTTTAAATTGAGTTAAGTCAAGTGCTGTATGAATTCACTTGGTAATAGTTGTTAATTTGATATTCAAAGTCATTCTAACTTATTACCTAATAGTAATTTTATAACTATTATTATTAATATTAAAGAGTAAAAGTTTATATTAATTGCAAAAGCAAATGTATATAGGGTTATAGTTTAATTATTCTGACCAAATCCAATTCATATTGCTGCTTTTGAATTTATTAAACTGGTAGTATTGATGAAGTCATGAATAAAATATAGTTAATCTTATTCCCAAATTCTTTTGTAATTAAATAAACTTTAAAAATAATAGAATTAACAATAATGAGTGAGAAATAAGTAAGTTATAAGATTTTATTCAGACTATTCCTTATTGTAAATTATGTATATAACTGATTATAAAATAATTCCTAAAATTAACCTATAATCAGTACATTTATTCTTTTTTTTAAATAATCATTTGAGTTTGTCAGTCCTTTTAAAATTTGTATAATTTGCCTGCTTTTAATATTTATTTCATATTCAGATTTGTAATTTGAGATATTCATTAGGCATTTACTTTATTCTACTTTTAAAGCACAGATTCAAGTATGTAAGACTGAATTACAAAGATAAACAACATACAAAATACATTTAAAGCACCTAATATGGAACTTGAATGCTGAATTGACTCAGATATTTACACTTTCCTTGTTTTTACGAGGTAAATCCTTGGAATTATTTATCATAATAATAATACGAATTCTTGTTGATTAAGCAACTTTCTCAGCCACCTAGATTAGTTTGCTTGACTCTGTACAGAAATGGAGGAGTCATCGACTGTGCAACTTACTTCAATAAGCTTTTAATCGCTTTTGAGCCTAGCAAGCTTCAATTGAAATTGATTTAATTCAATCATTTAATTTTCATTGTAGATAAACTTATTTTTAACATTTACTTATTATTATATTTATTATTATATTTATTTAATGCGCTTGAATTGCAAGCATTAAAGAAGTAATAAAGTTCCAGTCATGATGAGTATTTTCTGATCTTTTTATATCAAATCTGCAATTGTCTTCCTATTCTTTTGACACTTTTATTGAATAGTTTGTTTACTGTATTTTTAAAGCGTATTTTCATATTTGTTTCTTATATAAGACCAAGCAATTTTGTTCGGTATATTTAATTATTTAATATAATTGATGAATAAATGTACTTCAAAATATATATTCTTGAATATGGAAATGCAGTCCTATTGAAATTAGCCCGGCTATGTCCAATTTTAGTTTAACTTAATTGTATAAATTAAGCATACTTGATATGATCCCTACTTCGATTTCGTTTATAAGAAAGGAAGTTACTACCAACTAGATCTGTACTGTATATTGCCAGAAATACGGTAAAACCAAATTCAATATTATAATATTAAATTTAATGAATTATTTGTATATAGATAGGTTTATTTTTAATAATAATTCATATTCATTAGTAGTGTTTTAGTCATTTATACTGTAAAATATTGGGTAAATGTTAAATAATTATAAAGGGTATTATAAATAAAATGGAATAATAATGCCAAACATGGAATCAAGGATTCTTATTTATAATATGTATGAAAATTAATTTATTGTAAGAGCTTAAACAAATGCACATATTAATAAAGTGAGTGGTAAACTAGTCTAATTAATTACACATTTATAATAATGCCTAATTAAAAAGTGAGTGAAATGCCCAACCTCAATACACAGTAAAAAGAGTACATCAGAGAGAGTACTTGCACATAAATCATTACGATAATGCCCAACAAATATACAAAATCATCACTGATAGAGATGAATGGGGCTTAATCACAATAGGTAAACTCTTAATAATTGTTAAAACAATAATTCAGAATGGAGTAGTTGACTCATCAATACTTAGATATGAAAATTCACTCTTAAGGACTTGGTGACAACTTAATGACAATATCTTTGAAGAAATCTTATGGAATTATACTACCTCCTACTATTTTCAATGCAAATAATAATAAGCACATTAAGAGACCCACACGACTTACAACTTAAAGAACTACGACAGTTTATGTAGTCAATATTAAGACCATCGAGCACTATTAACTAACAGTTCCGGCTCTACTATTACCTACCCCCTATTATAGATAGTTATTTTTTTCCTCTCTCATCATCCAACTCAGATAGTTGTGAACTAAAGCCAGACCTGTTCTTCAAAAGCAAAAGTGCATAAAGAAGAAAGGGCTACCAAACAGGCTTTAAAGACCTTGGTCGTTCTCGAGATTCCTTGAATCTCCTGATATCAAGGTAGATTAGATATAATGAAAGTTTCTGACTTAGAAGACTTGAAGCAGCCCATAGTTACCGAGGAAAACATGTCTACCAGTTCTGGTCAGCAAATAAAAAGGATAATTTGGGAAAATTAATTCCAACTAAATAGTTTAGCATTAAAGATCCAACCTTATTCCCTATTGATTATATTATAAGTAACAATCAAAACTAGTCACGATTTCAAATTTTATCAAAACAGGGGACGATGGAAACAACAGAGATGCAATTGGTAAATATGCCAACAGTAGACCTGGCAACAAAATGGCCATTAGATTATGTGAAAAAAATATTTAAGAGTAGAGAATCAGTCTTAGTACTTAAATCAAACTAGACTCTCACGGAATTATGCAAATTTATCAAGTAAGTAGCAAGCAAATAATCATCTTATACTAGACTAGTCTCCAAATCAATTATTGGACTACTCCTTAAAGGTAACTTCAAATACATTGATGAAGAATCTAAAGACAAAATTACCAACGAAGTGGGAACAAGAGAAGTTAATTAAATACTCTCCATTATACTAAAAAACAACCAAATAAACTATAATGCTATTCAAGCTGTTGGAATTGACTATGATTAAATCTACAACTTAGTCACCTTATAACTAAAAGTACTCATAAAGTAACCAGGTTTTATTATGAAAGACTCAGTTCAATTAATCACAACAAAACCTTTAAAACTTATATGCAGCTTGATCTTTTAATTTAAAATACACCAAACGGAAAAGATGAGACTCCAAAGACTAGAATAATGGATGATTAAATTGTGATTCAAAGACCAGGAAAAAAGTACAATAGAAATTTTAAAGGAAAAGAGAAAGGAAGAAGAAACAACAGGAAATCAAGAAGAAAAGATTAAAGAAAAAGTAGAGGATATTGAGGACAGAAACTTTCTTATATAAGAGCCACTAAAGGGCTTAACCCTCAACACACATATACTCGTGTCGATCCACTGAGATTTAGATGTGAGTTAATTATTATTATAATTATTATTTTCATCATCAAATTAAATATGTAACTTTAAATATTTGATGATTATCCTAATATTTAAAATTAGAGAAATACAATAATGCATTTACTGTAATATATGATTGAATATTAAATTTATATAATTACTTATTTTAATTATAAAATACATACATTTATAAAAAAGAAAATAATAATTTATTAACAATACTAATAATTAAATTCATTGTCTTAATTTTTATATTGTACCATTATAATTATCTTATTTAATTATAAATCTATTGAATTTACTAAATATTCTTAGATTTATAGATAAAAAATGACAAATTCTTAAAAATATTTGTTGTTAATAAAATATTTATATACATTTGAATATTTATAATTATTTAATTTTCTAATGAGTTTGATAATTATAGTAATCTGAAGGTTTAAACAATAGCAATTTTGCAGATGTTCTTTTAAATTGTTGTTATTTTGTAAACAATTGAGATACATATTTTATCATGTTAAATTGAAATATGAATTGATATATCTTATAAAAAATAATAACAATTAATTTATATAGCGGTCACTGGATCACAGAGTATATAATAAATGATAAGGGACATTCTTTTTTTGATTCTAAATAAACTGGTATTCAATCTTGGTTTTCTTTTCTGTTAATTTGTTTCACTATTTTTCTTTTTCCTGCATATTTGTATATGATGATTGGAATGAGATAAGAATGGAATGATTATGGCAATTATATGAACATTTTTTTTGTGCTTTATTCTATTTTACATGTCAATTAGGAAATTGGCTTTGTTTCCTTTAATTAACTTTTTTTATTTATACTAAAGAAAATTATATACCATTAATGTTACAAATAGAATCATCCAACATATTCAAGCTATAAATTATTGTTTTAATTTCTTCTTTTTAGATTATTGCATGAAATGTGGATAGATTAATCTTTAATTAATGATACAGTCAATAAATGACAGGAATTTTTAGTCTTATAAATCTAACCTTCATAAAAAGAAAAGTATTAGAGTGAAATTAAGCTTCTTCATCTATGTGTACTTTCTGTTGACAAGAGCTTAAGACTTTTTAATTAAGTAAGTTTCTAAAAGCATTTCAGTTTGAAGTTTATTTCGAAATGTGAAATTTCAACTTTCTGTACTTTCATTATATTGATTAAATTCTATTTAAGGTGCATATATGATTCAATGAGATTATGGATATGAGCTTTAATAAAATTAAAATTTTCTAGATCTTTAGCAGTGATTCATAATAATTCATAACTCAAATAGATTTGATTATTTCCCCAGACTACTTGTTTGTGAATTCTTCTAAGAAGGGAATTGCTAAATTCCTTGAGTTTTCCTAACGAAATAATAGTTTGTTTTTTTTCAACAATTTATTAAAAGGGAATTAATTAAAAAGCGCATGTATTTTAATCAGTGATTTAATATATTCATAATATTTTTTGCATAAAGCGTTAATTAATATTTAGAAATATACAAGCAAGTAAGTTTATATAATGGAAAAATAGAATTAAAAAGTTGAGTATAGGTTATAGACCTATGGTTTTATACTGAATTATGGGTTTAACAACCAGTTTAATAGAAGCAAAACTGTGGCCAGCTTTTCAACTATATCAACACTTTTTGGTTTGTCAATTTACTAAGTTAAGAAATTCTTTTCCCATCACCATAACCTTGTAGAAAGAAAGAAAAGTGGTAGCTAAATTGTTCTAAACTTACCCTGACAATTTCTTGCGCTTTATCACAATTTCGAGATGTTGGATATGCAGAAAGGCTTTTCTCTTGAAATTCGAGCACTTCATATTATCGATAGATTTCCTCAGTACCATTAAACTGCTTCTCAACTTCATAGAATCTACAAAAAATTCAAATAAAATATAAAGTCATGAGAACTAAACATAGGATTTATCATAATTAAGCTTAAAGATTACAAGAGTAAAGATTATCTAGCATCGGCTCTCTAATATAGCAAGTTTATAGTCCATATAAGATAATTTATATCGATGAGATAATATTCAAACCATTCCAAACTAGTACTAAGACATGGGCTCCATAGTACAGTAACTGCATCGCTAACTAGTCAGTTATGAATCTCAAGACTCAAGCTTTCATTGTGGGAACAAATTGAGAAACAGGATTAGAGGGTTTTATGATCAATCAATTTTCAATAAACACAACAGACTACTAAGATATGCTATAATATTTAAGAGTTGTCAATAAGAACAAGCAAGTTGTGATATTCTGGGATAATTTGCTAAGCTACAATAGCCGAGCTGTCTAAGATTTAATAAGAAGTTATTGATGTAGATGCGTCTTTTATGCTCCATGCTCTTCTGAGTACCACTGTATTGAGGAGGTTTATCTTGAATAAAGGACCATTACAAAACAAACTTGATAAACTTTGACTTCAAGTATTGTGGTAGTGAAAATATAAAGCTGATTAAAAGTTCAATAGAAAGGGTGAAAAGGGTAAAAATATAGAGAATTGTTGATAGATATTTAAATTCAATGAGAGACTTTATCCGATTGAACTAATTTAATTAGATAATATAATAATTTATTTCAAATAAAATTTTCATTCCATCTACAAGTCCGATGACTTGTGCTTTCCCTATCCTTCCAAGAATGATGAAACATCCTTGATCATTATATTATTGAACACATGACCCTCTTACTATTCCTTAAACTTGAGAAAGGGTTTTGATATTTCTTGATACTGTTTTTTCTGCTTTTCCCTCCTGGCTTTGCTTTGAACTTAAGCATCGATAGGGCTATGCCCTTTGTCTCTATTAAAATACAATAAATAAATCAAAAAGATTACTAGAATAAAATGGCTCACACTCGAGTTTTTTATAATGTCTTCTCTTATAAAGATCAAGTTTTTTTATCCTCTTCAAAGGTAGTAGTATTCCTCATTTTTTAAACGTGTTTTATAAGTTCACTCAAATAATTAGGCCATAGAGTCCCTAATACTCCATACAAGAACTTTCTGTCAGGTAACACCTGATAGTCGTCGTAGTAATTTATGAACTTCATAATGCTTTAATCATCCTAAATTTGCTCGAAAATCTTTTTAACTGAAAGCTCTTTATAGTAAGTCAAATTGAAAGTTTGAGCATCGGCGCTTTTAAGTAGGTCTTTTTTGCCAGCCAGAAAATCCTTGAGAAATATCATGGTGGTTTGGTTATCTGTTGGGAGGTAGTACCCCACTATAAATATTATAATAATCTAAAGCTTACTATTGAACCTCAGGAATTATATCAGGTCTTTCTTGGATCTGAACTTTTGTTGGAGCTCCCTATAGTCATGGCCTCTGACTTCGTCACTTTGCATCCTAGATTAATATTAAATAATTTATAACAATTCTTCCAATTTTATAAATATTTTTGATTAGTCATTTTGAATCTTGAGGAGATTCTTGAGCTCTTTACTGAAATTGGAGAAAAGTTAGCCCATTTTCTATTGATCAGAATTTAATTTTTTAAGGTGAATTTTAAATTTTGTAAAAGGTTATTAAAAATACAAATTGTTTAAATAGTAACAAGCAAATAATGTAGCTACACCATATATTTAATTTATAAACATACTAATTAGTGGGATTTTATATTTAGGTATTAGTTCGATTTATCGTTTATCATTTTTATTGGTTTATATGAAAAGTTTGAAAAAAAACAATTGGACATACATGCCAGTCTAGAATAAGGCAATAATTAACTTACTTTTAAGGTCTTGCTCAAACTGACAAAACATAGGCTTGTTCAAAAGTTATTAGTGATTATATTCCTTATATAAAATATTTATAATTCAACTAAAATTTAATTTATCATCGAAAGAGGCAATCTATAATAAAATATTAAATAATTTAACACTCAGAATACTAACCCTTCATGGTAGGTTTTCATTATAGTAAAGTCTTAGTTTAAATCTTTGATTTTTTTTAGCATTATTTAGTTTAAAAGTATGTTTTGTTAGAAAAAATACAGGTTAACTTACTTTTTTTTTAATTTATTAGACTACCATTATTGAAACCTGCCATACTTCTATTCATTATAATTAATAAGTATTTTTAATTATTAAGATTAATTTAAAATTATAATGGGAATAAGATTAATTTCATTGCTAGATAATATAAATTATAAAAAATAAATTATAAAAGTTGTATAATGGAACCTTTAACACTTAAAACAAAGCCCTTTTATTTTTAAGTAAATTCATTTTTCTTTATTTTTTATGAAAGTGAGATTTTACTCATTTTAGATATTTAGTTAAGTGGAAGGGGATATTTGGTTTTGTTTCAGGCAAGGTTATTGGTGAAGCTAAATTTTCAGAAATAATTATAAGTAAATAATCAAATATGATTTATAATAGGAAATTAATTAATTTAATCAAAAACTTTATATATTAAAAGGTATTCTAACTAATCAGGCGCAGGGGGACCAACAGCACTCACATAAAATGTAAGTTTCAAAAAAGATAAATTAAAAGTTTTTTTTTAGCGGTCCTACCTTATAGGACCTGGGATGTCACCAGACTGAAGCTTCGCAAGGCTACACTTGGAGGGGACAGGGGAGTGCCTAGGATGAGGATGAGGATGAAGATGACGATAAAGAAGAAGATGAAACTCCTTGTAATCATGTTTCCATTTTGATATGTTTATTAAGTATTAGTATTTAATTTAGTTTAATAGATTAATTATAAATTTAAAGTTTTCTTATTATAAATTATGAATGCTTGTAAAGAGAAATAGGCTCGAGGTGGTTGATGACAAAATAAGATAAGAGTTTAGATATTGCGAGGAATCATATGAAAGAAAGGTTCACTTCGCACTCATTCTAATCTAAAACATTAAGTTGAGAATGCAAAAACTAAGACATTAGAGAAGGAGATGAAGTCAACTTGCATTTTTTGCCAAAAAAGATTTGTTAGAGTATATAACTGCGAGAGAGATTATGACAAATGCAAGCTAAAATTCATTGATGCTTAAATAATGAAAGAAAAACTTCAAAAAAAAAGCTTCAGGGATATATCACGGGATCAAATTGTTAAAATCAGAATCTGTAAAAACTTTGAGCTAGTTACAATAAAAGAAAAGTCAAAATTCTCACATACAAAGCATTTACTGAGCCTATAAAGTTTAGATTAGATATAAATGACATTACAAAATGGCAAGAGATAGCTCAAGATTGCTTGAGAAGAAATGGTAAGCTTTATGAAGTTGTTATAGTGGACCCAGCTTGGAGACTCAAACAAGATCTTCCTTATGATACTATATCAGACTTAGAATTTTTTCAAAATGCCGATAAACTTAGTGCAATAGAGGGGAATTCTCATAATATGGGTGTTCAATCAGAAAGACATTTGGCACAAGAATTCATCAAGAAGCATGGGTACGAGGAAGTAGATGAGGACATGTGGCTGAAGCACACAAAGACTGGAAAAATACCTTGTTGATGGGTCTTTTACACTTCACACTGTTTTGAGAAATTTATCATAGCTAAAAAGGGTGATGTCAAGGACATAGTATCATATCACAGAGCAGAGAATGTTGTTATAGCTCCAGTCAGAGAACAATCTAGATAACCAGATGAGATTTACAGTTTTGTATATAAAATGTGCCCTGATAAATTAAATCTGGAAGTTTACTCAAAGGAACACAATGTAAGACCAGGTTGGACCTCTTTTTGCAATGAGCTAGTAGAATAATAATAATAATATGATCACATTGAGGTCTCTGGGGATCCCCTATCTTTTATATATAATAATATGTAAGGGAAAAGTCCTTTTAAAGTGTTTATTCACTTTAGACTTGAACATCATGTCCGATGAAACAAGTTACATTATAACTGATCCTGCATTCATTTTCTCTTCTTTCTTGATAATTTTCTTAGAGCTGCGTGAAATCTTATTAATTGGCTTGTCATAATGTGTTTTGAATTATGACTTGTGGAAGGAGGGTCAGTAGTATATCTAATAATAATATTATTCAACAGCTTTTTCCAAAGACATGTTACCTAGTTGCACATTTCTTATTGGGTAACAAATATTCTCATTTATTATTTTATTAGGTTTAGGTTTGTTGGGCCACTCTAATTTTGATTGTTTATTTAGTCAGTTAAGACTGATCTAATGTTTTTCTCTTAATTAGATTCTTAAATTTATTAAAACTATTTTTCAACTTAATTATTATAAACTTCTTGTCGTCTGTTTTCTGATTTAATTCTGATTGGGTGATCGACTTGTTGATGAATTCTGGCCTGTTCTTAATACAGTGCTTTCAATTTATGCTATATTTTATCTAGACCTATTTCATAGTCTGGGTCTATCCTATTCTTCCCATTTTTTAAAATCCATTTGTTAGCTTGAATTAGAGTTATTATCTTCTTTCTTTTTTGTTTTTACTTACAAGTTTTATTTTTGATTTTTCCCAAAGTGTGAAGGTATTATTTCTTAGGTTTTAGGTTTTATCAAATGTTTCTATTTAGTGCCTAGGACTCCTTAGCCTTGAGTTGGGGTATTTAGCACCCATTTTTCTATTCTCTTTACTTTTGAGAAAGATTTGGGGTCTTTAGATATTTGTTAACTTTGACGCCTATGTTTGGTTTAGAAAAGTTAATAGTGGATTTTATGGGGTTTGTTATTCGGATCTCTGTGTAGTGCGAGAGTTCCTAATGATAGGCTTAGTGTTAGTGAGTTATGTTTCACTTAATTGAAGGCCTATTTTATGAAAGAATCCCTATCATTAATTGGTATTAATTTAATAACAGTTGTGGATGTTATTATATAATAACCTGTTTTCTGATTTGTTATTAATTTAAGGTTAGGTTTTCAGAGACTCTTCTTGCCTCTCTTTTAAAGTTTCTATAGGTGAATCTATTTACCTATTTTAGGGGAGGGCTTGAGTGCTCAAGAGAGTTGGCTATTCTGTATCTGAAGCCATTTGTTCATTGTTGGCTTTTGTGCTAAAGTTTCTATGTGTTTATAGCTCCATTTCAAGAAGCTTAAGAAACTTGCTTTCGTGGATAAGTTCATCAAGGTACCTATCTAGTAGATATGCTTAGTATAGTAGACAGTTAGCTCTAAATTAAGATAGCCTTTTTCTAATGCAGAGTTAAATTTTTATGAGTTGTGAAGCGTAAAATATGTTTCGAGATGCTCCATTTCTAACTTTTCAAACGATTAACAAGCTCAGAGGAGTCACTGGTTAGAAAGTTATTTTGTGGTCCTATTGTGTACATCCGGTTCAACTTTGGTATTAACCTCTGATCCACCTTACTAATTTAATAATAGCAAGTGGAATAAAATTATTGATCACATTAAAATTAATTTTATAAAGCCTTCTGGATCTTTATGCATTTCTTTTATTTTTGTAAAATTTTTTCATGATTATCAAACCATAGTAACATCTCAACTCTGACAAGCATGATTATGGTTTAGATTCTAGTTATCAGAGTAACTTTTATGCATTTTTCAAGTCCTTTGAAAAGCTTCAAATAATAAAATCGAGAGATCCTTGATGACAGTTGGAATACCAGAACTACGATAATATATAGTTAATATTTAAAGAATAGATTGTGGCAATCGTTTTGACTTTATATTGATTATTGCTAAAATAGATAAAAATAGGAAATTTGAGAAATAAATTAAATAAAGAGATGAAGAAGTAATATTAACTGCCAGTAATTAGGAGTATTAGTAAGTGTAATTTGATTTAAATTTAAAATTAAATTAATTAATAAAAATCAATATATTATATATATTAGTGGTCCAGTGGTCTGGCAGGGTCTTTGGGGACCACTCGTAAGTTATTATATATAAATATATTAAAATTTATTACGAATATGTAGACTGCGAATGGAGTCAACGTGCATGAGACCACTTGCCGGATACACAAATAACTACGAGAACACTGTCTCCTCCTAAATCTTTGATCAAGAACTCAAATGCACCGTCAGTTAGCAGGTCGAATGTGATAGCTGTAGTAAGAGCAAAACTAATGATCTCTGGTTGATTGTTTCCTATAGAGTTGGTTAGAATGTAACATGAAACTTACTGTAACAGAATGAACCGTCATCTCTATAACCATCAAGACATACTGTAAAGCAATCGTTGGAATCAATTTAAATGAAGTTGTCAGTAACATCGCAAACACATCCATCATCTATGATATCGTTACCGGAACCAGTGCAAGAGAGACACTGATCCATACATTCGGCACATACACCATCGTCTCCGTATTGATCAGCTGGACAGGCACCACATGTATCGTCAGACTTGATGAAATCTCCTTCTGCACACATGGTACATGTATCTGCATCTGTTGCGTCACAATCAGCACAGCTTGTCCCTTTGAGAGCACTAGAACCGTGGACTTAAGCAGCTCCGGAGTAATGTCTCATGCACGTTGACTCCATTCGCAGTCTACATATTCGTAATAAATTTTAATATATTTATAAATAATAACTTACGAGTGGTCCCCTAAAGACCCTGCCAGACCACTGGACCACCGGACCACTGGACCACTAATATATATAATATATTGATTTTTATTAATTAATTAAATTTTAAATTTAAATCAAATTACACTTACTAATACTCCTAATTACTGGCAGTTAATATTACTTCTTCATCTCTTTATTTAATTTATTTCTCAAATTTCCTATTTTTATCTATTTTAGCAATAATTTAATAAAAATATAAAGAATCAATCCAGGGTTATAACTTATATGACGTTCATATAGTTAACTATAAATTATTTTTTAAACATTATTGTATAAATTATTCACTTGTTTTCAAAATTCAGTTTTATAACTATTTAAAATTATAATATATAATATTGATAAAATACATAAAAATAGGAAATTGTAGATCTTTTCAAATAAAATTAAATAAACCTCTAATACAACTGTCATGTTTTTGATTAGTCTATACTTTTAATTTGGATTATTAATTAAAAAAAATTGATTTCATTAAACAGTATATTGGTTCATTGGTTCACAGATTGCACTGTAAATTACCCTATAAAATGTTCAAAATCAAGAAAAGTCTAATCGAAAATGGTACATTGGTTCACAAAAAAAGAGATGTACCAATAAACCGATGTACTGTTTTGATCAATGTGTTTTTTTAGAACGGTACACACAATACAAAACCCGATTAGTGACTCCCGAAGATGTGATGTGTAATGTGTTTTAAGTTTTTATTAATTAAAACGCGATGAGTGTTAATGTCTGAACCGCCTAATCTGAACCACTCCGCCTCGATTGTGCCAAAACCGCTTAATGCTTTTCTCGTCAGTGCATTAGCAACTCTCCGACACGGCCGTATCGTACCTGATCTCTATCGTCCGTGCCGCTGTGGTGTATTGTTTTAGCATTATATGGTGTACGGTGTAGCAGTGCTCTAGTCAATGCTTTGCATCATACAAACAGGGAAACTAGAATGGCGCATATGAAAATAGCCGGGTGTCACCACAGCGGCACGGACGATAGAGATCAGGTACGATACGGCGTGTCGGAGTCTAATGCACTGACGAGAAAAGCATTAAGCGGTTTTGGCGCAAGGGAGGCGGAGTGGTTCAGATTAGGCGGTTCAGACATTAACACTCATCGCGATTTAATTAATAAAAACTTAAAACACATTACACATCACATCTTCGGGAGTCACTAATCGGGTTTTGTATTGTGTGTACCGTTCTAAAAAAACACATTGATCAAAACAGTACATCGGTTTATTGGTACATCTCTTTTTTTGTGAACCAATGTACCATTTTCGATTAGACTTTTCTTGATTTTGAACATTTTATAGGGTAATTTACAGTGCAATCTGTGAACCAATGAACCAATATACTGTTTAATGAAATCAATTTTTTTTAATTAATAATCCAAATTAAAAGTATAGACTAATCAAAAACATGACAGTTGTATTAGAGGTTTATTTAATTTTATTTGAAAAGATCTACAATTTCCTATTTTTATGTATTTTATCAATAATAGCTCAAAAACTGTGATATAATTGTCATTTAAATTTATATTAAAATGAAGATTTAGAAATATCTCATATAATTACTCTTTATTTGAGATTGTTCATTTAGAGTATTAATTCATTTTATATAAGATATTGAGTAAAAATTCAAATATTTAAGAGTTTTTAATTAATAATCAAGATTAATTTGAAAGAAATATATTATAATATTATCAATATAATAATTAAAACCACACTCTTTTCCAAATCGACATTAATATTTGAGATTGTGTATGGTATAGTGTGTTTTTTATTATTAATTTTTATAATGCTTAAAAATTTTATCTCTTATATAGTGATAACATTTAGAGTTTAAATAGATTATCATCGTAATTGATTTATTTATATCACTCTTATTAAATAATTAATTTTAATACTTCTTAGAATTAACATTTAAATAAAATCTTCTAAATAGATTAAAAGTGTGTTTATTATTTTCTCTAAATGTTATCTCTAATAAACGAGATCTTAATTTTAAGTCTGTAAAATATGAATAAATAATAAAAAGGACACTTTATCATACTCTATCAAAAATATGTACCGATAGATTTTGGTTTTATTTTTTTAATAAATAAGATTTAAATATTTATCATTTTAAGTAAATCTTGATTTTTTCTTAAAAACTGGTAAATGCTTCAATTTTTACTCATTTATATAAAACAACAGAATAATAAGATATTTCTTCAATTTAAAAGTCTATTAAGATTATCATTAAGCAAATTAATCGATACAGAAAATAATTAATTTTAAATCTAAAAAATAAGATTTAAGAAATTAAAAATTCAATTATAAATAAAATCAAAATGAGATAATAATCTTTCAAGAACTATAAATAGATAAATGTTTAAATTTATGATTAAAGTAAGTAATTAATACAATAAAAGCAAATATTTGAATATTTTTGATAATTAAATGAATGGTAAAAATATTTAAATATTAAAATAAATATAATGAATAATAATAATAATAATAATCTAAAGATGAATGGAATAAATGAATTAAAATTAATGCAAAAATATATCATGTAAAATTTATAATCAAATATTTCAACAGTTAATCAATTAATTAAAAATAACATAATTAAATAAAATAAATTAATACAATTACAATTAAAATATTAAAGAAATTAAAAATAGGAGAAAATAATGGACAATATATCAAAATATTGATAAAATAGAAACAATAGTGAAAAATAAAAGTCAGCAATACAAAAAATTATCATAAATTTAAAAATTGTAAATTTGCTTATAAGTTAGCTAGAAAATGAAGTTATAATCATCTTTATAATTATTGTGCAAAATCAAAATGCGATGTGTCTTGTCTGTAAATATTGCTTTATTAATTTATTTTATCATTTCCTAAACATTTATTATATAGGGAAATTCCTATATTTAAGAAATTAAATTAGTTTAAAAGTATTAGAAAAGTATGTCTTTAATGTGCTCAAGCATATAATAAAATAAGTTAATCGCAATATAAAGAATAAAAAACTAGAATACTGGTTAAACTTAGAAATTTTGGGATTGTAAATTTGAAAAAAATCGAGTAAGAAAAAAAACATGATATTAATAATGAAAAATGATAACTTAATTAATATGAGTTGTTAAATCATTACTATTTTAATGATACTATAAAAAGTACTTGAAGAATTAATATTCCATTTTAATTGAAAATAAGTAAATTAAAATACTAAGATGATTTTTAATGAGTTTTGATATTTTTCTATTTTCATAGAATATGATAGATAGGAAAAATAAAGTATTTGAGTAGTTTTAAAGAGTTTTTGAATTCTTGAGATATTAAACTTTTATATTCAGGTCAGATCAATTCCCCAAATCTTGGTCCATCTTCTCTCATTCATACAGAGCCTTAGGCAACTCATCCAGGTGTAGTAAGCTACAGATCATAGTTTTTGGCTCATCTGTTAAACCTGACCACTTAAGAAGTCACTAAATGAGTACCTTTAGAGATACCGTGGCTACAAACTAAGTATTGAGTGCTTGGGTTTTTCCCTAGATTTTTGTATGGATTTTGTAAAGGATTTTTTTATTAAAAATAGCACATTATTAATATTGTCTTTAAATATCTATCCACATACATAAATATATGACTTTCCAGTTTATTGTTGATGTATTATGCGTATAATTGATATTTTAAAGTTTTTCCACTTCATATTAGTTCCTCAACAGTTTAATAAAAAAATTTTCCCGATTCTATATCAAGAAATCCCGAAGCCATCCTTCCCAGAAATTCTTTTTGTATTTATGTAGCTTGAGGATACATTTCTTTGAGCTTGTACAGATATTTTATGTTCATAATAATCTCTAACAAATCTCAATTCTATTGAGTAAAAATTGTTTTAATTACCTAGAATTAAAGAATAATCAATTTTTTCTCTATAGTATTTATTAATATATTACTAATTAAATAATTAAAATCGCACTCCAACCCAAACGATAATAAATTTGAGTTAGAGTGCGGAATAAATTAGAAAATAAATATAAATATATGATCACTTTTAAAAATAACATTTCGTTTATTACAAACGACATTAGGTTTTAACTAATAAATAAATATTAAGCGAGTATAATTAAAATGGGGAGACTGTTAAAATAAAATCAAAAAAGAGATCAAATATAATTATGATCATCTCAATACACATGAGTGAAGATCTAACAGTCACTAGTTTGAATAATGTTTGAATATATCCTTATTTA
This sequence comes from Oxytricha trifallax, assembly GCA_000711775.1. NCBI lineage: Eukaryota > Ciliophora > Spirotrichea > Sporadotrichida > Oxytrichidae > Oxytricha > Oxytricha trifallax. The sequence goes on from ARYC01003864.1 coordinate 26,487, forward strand.
AATTTAATTAACTAATCAACTAACTAAAAATGGAACTTTTGCTATTTTATCATCTTTTCTGATTTTTTTAGTTTTGTTCATCGATCAAGTAGATGCTGTAGCTGATCTTCAAGTTTTTTCATAATTTTCATAGATATCTTCAAGGTATCTTCAGGGTATCTTCAGGATATCTTCCTCAAAAAATTTAAAGTGTGGAGAGTGTGGAGAGTATGGAGTGTGTGGAGTCCAGCATCAACAAAAACAGTATTAATAACACTAATATTCTCAAAATCAAGCATTATTTTGAGTCTGGAATTTTTTCAAAAAAATCTTGTTAATCTAAAATTCATAGATATGATGCCTAATGTTGAAGATGATGTTGATAAAAACTAAGAAAAAATCAGTGATCTAAAATTTTGAAATTCTCTAGAATTTCAATCAGACTCATAATAATGCTTGATTTTGAGAATATTAGTGCTATTACTACTGTTTTTGTTGATGCTGGACTCCACACACTCCATACTCTCCACACTCTCCACACTTTAATTTTTTTGAGGAAGATATCCTGAAGATACCCTGAAGATACCCTGAAGATATCTATGAAAATTATGAAAAAACTTGAAGATCAGCTACAGCATCTACTTGATCGATGAACAAAACTAAAAAAATCAGAAAAGATGATAAAATAGCAAAAGTTCCATTTTTAGTTAGTTGATTAGTTAATTAAATTTAAATAAGGATATATTCAAACATTATTCAAACTAGTGACTGTTAGATCTTCACTCATGTGTATTGAGATGATCATAATTATATTTGATCTCTTTTTTGATTTTATTTTAACAGTCTCCCCATTTTAATTATACTCGCTTAATATATTACATATTACAATAATTAAATTAGATTGTATAGTTAATTTTCAAAACTTATCAATTAAAAAGTTAAATAAAAGTATGTTGAAATTGGTGAAAAAGAAAATGAAATACAAAACAAACTTATTTATCAATTACGACCAACTACTAAAATTAAATCACTACTCTATCAACTTCTCAATCTCCTTGGTAATGGCTTCCACAGCCTTCTCGTGCTCATCCGAGTAGTTCTGCTCCATGACCTCCCGTGCCTTGGGCTCGATGACCTTTGAGTGCCAGCCTGCGAGTTTCCCAATCTCCGCGCTTGACGATTGCTGAATCAGTAGGGTGATAAGACTGCGGGGCATGAGGGGGCACCTCTGGTAGGTCTTCTTGATGAAGGAGATCACTTCGTCCTCCGATGCATCGATAACGTCCCTGAGCATGTCATGGAGCTCCAGGGTCCTCGACTGGGGTGTGGCCTTCTTGTATCCTTTGGAGTCATTCTTCTTCCAGGACAGTTCGATATCCTTCTTGAAATGTAGGAGGTCGGCCCGCTGGCTTGTTACCACCTGCCAATGCCAAGCCAGGTGAGCCTCTTCCTCGTGCTCAACAGGTGCTCCCGACTTCTTCATCAACTCCTTGAATCGTGGCAGCTCATCGTAGGAAGCGAAATGTAGGCGGTAGAAGATGTTCTATCAGTGTCGTATTTAGCGCTGAGTGGGAAGAGAAGTCTGTACCAAGTCTTGTTCTAGGCATTCTCCTTGCTCTTTTCATCTCTGTATCTTTTGTAGTAAGTTTGGAAGACTATCTTGTCGTTGTCATCGAGAGCCTCTTGAGGAACCATTGCTGGGAGTGGCTTCAGGTCTGGTCTTGAGTACACTCATCACATTGCTAAGTCAGGTCACCTGGTCTTGACATTATCTTTTTTGAATTCAAGAATTTCAGTATTGCCAACGGAGTAAGGGGCGAAAGCTCGACTGGGGGGCGGCCAGGGGCACCACGCAATTCGTCGCCTTCTGGAGCACGGGGGGTAAATGTCCGACCAAGAAATTCGTCCTGGTTCAAGAGATATCTAAGCATCTTTTGTGGACCACCCCATGGCATTGCGCGAGCGCTTGGGGGCACATTTCCTTGGTAATGGTAACGATGATGCTGATTGTGACAATGTCTCCATCTACGAATCTCCCAAGCCTACTAGCCTTTTCCTCTCTGCCCAGAGCCTTTTCCTCTATCTTGCTATGCTGGACGCTAATGCGGATTCCTCAACCATGCCAAAGATTTCATTTAAGATGGAGTGCTCTTACTAATGGGGGAGAGGAGGAATCTTGATGTATGTACACTGCGCGCTGCGCTCGTTGGCGTCTCAACCAATGGGGTTCCCACCCACTCTGGCACTTCAGAGCTCTAATACGACTTCTTCGCACCAAAGGGAACAGGCTCACATGCCAAGAGAGCAGAAGTTGATCTATGTTTAGGAAGCAGCGAATTTAAGACTTTCTATCACTACTACTCATTCAGTCCCTGCGCTTATACCAACAGTCTCAGCGCAAATGGAGTTGCTACATCATGCTCTTCTAACTCACAATGCACCAAGGACTACTTGATCTGCACATCCATCATAGGACAGTACTGAGGGCGAGTGATTCGTTTGCGTCAATTCAAATTAGAGTGAAGAGAACATGTGCTTGTTAATCGTAGTCTGTTTGATTTAATTTGAACGTGTATATTGAATAGGGCCCCCACCTCTAACCTTGGGCACGCCCTTTAACGACTCTGATTGCTTCTTATCACCAAGCGCAGGATCAAAGGCTCCTATAGGGTCCCCTTCTTTCTCGATTGGTGTCCTTAATGCAAGCTCAAGGCTCTGCTTTCCAGCATGGAGCTCGATCTCCTTCGAAATGTGGACCCAGTGGTAATTGACGGTGTGTGCGTTGAAGAGGGTCTTCAAGATCTCGGCGAAGCTCTGAATGGGGTGCTTTTTGAGGGAGATGCTTTGTAGTAGACATGCAATCTTCGGGGCCAGCTCCCACCAGCTCATCGTGGGCTCTTCGCCCAGCTCAAGGTCCATGCCCGGCGGCAGCGCGGAGGGCGACAGCTGCACCGAGGGCGAGGTCAGAGGCGGCTCGTAGTGGTCCTGCATGTAGGGCTATGTCTTATCCATAGTGTCTCAGTGCAACAGCTAGAATGAATAATTTTTAAGTCTGATCAATAATATTAAAAGTCTTAAATACTCACTCATTTAATTTGGTTGCTTGTTGATTTGTGAAGACCCCTATATATATATATATATATATATATACATAAGACCCTAGTTTAAAATATGACTAGCAACCAAATATTAATAACAATTTCATAATAATTCAAATTTAAATTTAAAATCTACAACCGCCTTATCTCATGGGGTTTTGGGGTTTTATATTATTGTTTTTATGATTTAAAATTTATTAATTAAAACCTAATGTCGTTTGTAATAAACGAAATGTTATAATTAAAAGTGATCATATATTTATATTTATTTTTCTCATTTATTCCGCACTCTAACTCAAATTTATTATCGTTTGGGTTGGAGTGCGATTTTAATTATTTAATTAGTAATATATTAATAAATACTATAGAGAAAAATTGATTATTCTTTAATTCTTGGTAATTAAAACAATTTTTACTCATTCTACAAAAAATCCTTTTTTGGGTTTTAATATTTTGAAAGGTTTCATTTTTTACACATGTAATTCCAACGAATATATAAATAATTTTTTATTTTAATCCAATTTTAAGGTATTATGTCAAAAATTGCACAGTTTTATAATCCAAAATCTTCATAAAATTCTTTTTAATATACAAAATGAAGAGTAGAGAGTAATTTAGGTATATAAATACCATGTTACCTAACAACTGCCCAATTATTAAAATTATTAGCAGTAATCATATACAAGCTCTCATTTTTTTAATAATCTATAAACTTTTGTTTTTTAGCAGCCAATGTTTCCGAAGTAAACAAATGCCATCTTTCTTTATTCGAGATTCGGTATAATTATACAGTTTAAGACTCGTAGACTACAATATTTAAGTCCTCGGCTAGATTAAATTATTCAATCTAAACAAATAAATCCTTATAGTTAGATTAATACTAAAAACTTAGGCATAAGCTCTTAATACATTCTTAATTTCGTAAAATTGAATGAAGTTTTTAATCTAAATTCAATATAGTTTCACTGAATATTTATTTTTTGACTTATGTCCCTCTACAAGTAAATTCAAAACATTTCCAACAACATCGGCCGTTTTAATAAATGTAAAGTATAGAGATTCAGCATTTGTATAATTAATTTGTTTAATATTTTTTAATTCGTTTTCCTTATAGAATTCCACTAATTTTAAACTGCCTCCTCCTACTTTAATTTGTTTATAAAATTTATAAACCAAAATAATAATTACACATATCAAGAAAAACAAAAATAGATTCTAAATCATTTCTTGGATTTAAATATGTTATAAAACACTTTTAGATATTGATTTTAGTGCTGGAATATTTAATTACATAAATACTACTAAATACCGTATAACCCGTTCATTAAGAGATATTTTATTTTTAGATTAATATATGTATATTAAACCCTATAATAGTTTAAATCTTTAATACCCCGAACAATATAAATTTAGATAATATAAATATTCAATGAACTTAAAATGAACAAGATTTAATTTAGATATTTGTTTCAGTAAGAACATTACATTTATGAAAAATAACTTGAAGGATTTAAGAAAATAGAATTAATAATTTAGTAAAAATGAATAAAACTAATGGCACAGATCTGGCAGCTGGTTACTCAACAAAATTTGTAAGTTACAAAATCATTACTAAAATTTTTTATATTCCAGCAATACTAGTCAACAGAAGTCACGAAGGCAGACGACATAGAGTTCAGAAGACATCAGAAAGAATTTCATAAACTCTAATAAGAATGAAAAGTTGGAGCTTAATATTATAGAGAGTGGTAAGAAAAGGTAACTGTGACTGGATATGACTTTTGCATATTTGTTCAAGAATACTTATTAGTTTAATCTGATTTCATTTTAATTTATCTATTCCTTGTTATTTTTCATAATTACTGTTGACTATGGTATCTTTATGATTAAACCGTTGTAATTTTTTACAAAATAAGATATATAAAGAATATAATATTTGAAAACCTTATTTAATCTTTAGATATCTGTCTATATAAAGATATTCCGCCATAAAAATTATCAACCAATTAAAAGTAATAAATTAATAACAAATATTAAACTATTATAAATCCTTACGATGTAAAATAAATAACATAATATTATGGTTAAAACATTATTAAGCTAGATATTAAACAATTATAAAAATTCGGCCAAGAGCTTATTAAAATAAATGAAATAATTTCAGTAAAATATAAACCATTTAAAGATTTTACTTCTAAAACTATAATATTAAAGATTATCCTGAATTTAAGCCAAATCTAACACCGAGATAAATATTTTAATTATGTCGTTTAGCGGTACATATTGGAGGGCTATATATTCATCTGTAACAAAAAAGAATTATAAAAACCAGCACCTTAAATTTCCTACTAAATGGTGGTAAGATATACCAGATTAGTTTTTATGTAGTGAAATCTGTCGTACGACAATAAATAGGTATAAAGTTAATAATCGTACTCTATTGGAGTTTTAAGAGGAAAAAATTGAATAAAATTTCCCTGTGTTTATGGTTGGGTTTAATGGTATTACCGGATATATGCTGGTAGAAGATTGGATATAGATAAAATATAAATTACAAGATGGTTAGCTTTTGCTAGCTAAAATGGTAGACTTAAGAAAAATTTAATAAACAAAATTAAATCTTCTGGTAAAATTTATTATGATTATAGCATATGTCTAGTAATTAGATAAGGATTGCATTGGGCTAATTAATTAACCCTTGAAGACTTCGAATTATAAACCTGAATAAGTTATGATATGAGAATTAAGTTCTTGTTAGGATATTAAGCCTTTGGTTTTTAAGTCTTCCAATTTTTTTATGAATTTATTCTTACCTGTTAGAAAATCTACTTATTGATAGTACATTAACATGGATTTATATATTTATTCTTAAATAACATAATCAGGCAGAATTTAAGTATTATTAGCATATCCAAGCACATCAATAAGTTTTGTTGCTCAACCCATAGGACACATAGAAATTATATATTCATTATCTACACTGTCTGCCAGTTATGTTTTAAGAAAATTATTATATTCTATATTTTATTTTTATGATAATTGGATAACAACGTACTATAATATTTCACTTTCAGATTAGTTATATGAAATAATTAATTCATTTTCTTCAATAATATGTTTTGCTGCTATTATATCCTTATGGTTTTTTTTTAAATTCATCCACGCAATCAATAGATCTAATAAAGTCTTTAATATGTTTTATGCCTAATTGTTAATATTATAGACTTTATTATAAAATAATATTTGGAGATCTTACTATAGATGATTAGTGTACATTTTATTAATGATTTTGTTTCATATCTTCTCTTACCGAGTCTAATAACTTTAAAATTTTTGTATTATACTATTCAGGCTTTTCTCTTTTCTCCTGATTTAATACTTATAATTTTAATAGTCTTTGATATTATATTTAACTTTGCCTTTTTATTTAGGCTTTATTCAGCCAGCTATAAACATACCAACCTCTTTTTTGTTAATCATAGTGGTTTTTCGTTTGCTATTTTAATTGGCTAGTGGCATGATCTTATATTAATTCATTATTTTCTGATTACATACTTTTTGATAATATCATATTCTTTGGCTATATTGTCGGCTAAGAGATGTCTTGTAGAATTATTATCTTTAATTAACTCATTATAATTACTTTCAAGAGTTTGAATTAATAATGTTTTAGCATATATTTCCTATTTAACCATGTATATTACTAATATGCTTAGCATGGATAATAAAGTCAATAAATAGATTACAAAAAGAAAATCATTAAAAACATGTTAGTAGATTAAATATTATATAAATTGAGATCATTGCAGTGGTAGACATTAATCTATAGTATCTGGATTTAAAATTCCAATTTTTAAAACGATAAGCTTATATAAAATCAAAAAAAGTATCACATTATCCATCAATAGCTCCAAAATTATTAAATTAGAAAGTTAATTGGTAGGTGGTACCAACCACATAGGACTTTCTAATAGAGCTTTCTACTATACTAAGGCCTACCGAGGACAGGTAGGAAGTTGCTGGCGCAACGCATGAGGGATCAGTCGGCGGGTTTCAATCCGTCAGCGTACACTCTTCGAATGAGCTGGATCCTATGATTTCCCTGTATTAGATGAGTCTACTGGCTTGAGTTCAGTTTCCTTGGTAATAAGGATCAGGATGAAGGTACGCTCAGCCTTCGAAAGTGAGAAGACGAAAACCATTGAAGCCAATGATAAGGATTTTTTCTCCCACACCGGGTTAGGGTGCTGAAGCTACCACAGCGAAAGGATAGGGATTACGTTTCCCAACAGCGTGGGACCGGTAAGCGTTTTTCTCCAACTTCTGTCACTCTGGTAGAATCCTACGAGCTCTGTACCCGGGTTAAAACCGGCTGACATCTTGATTTAGGAGAAGACTAGGTGATAGCAAGATTGGCTTTTTCGGAGTTTTCTAATTCACGACTGCCACGTCACGGGGACGGAATTGCCACGTCAACTCACTCAGATACGTCTACGTCACGACTAAGATTGATGGTTTTATTTTAGTATTAAACAGTGATATGTTAAATTTATTTGATTTTAAATCATTTACTACTAAGAGCTCCATAATATGAAGAATTTGATCTAGAAGTTAGTTCTTTACATTAGATAAATTTTCTATTATCTCCATAGTTGAAATTATTTTTTTCATACGCTTTCAAAACATCTCTACAAGAATAATATAATTATTGGGGATATGATGTAGCTTCATAACAAGAATACGGATCTTCTTTTACTTATTGTGTTATTTGGGATACAGTTGGTTATGTTGTATCGATTGTTGTAGCAGATATTTATTAGTGGTTGTAGCAGATGTATAGGATGTAGGGGTGTAAGTCGTTGTAGAGGCTGTATGGGTTTAACTTGTTTAAATAATATCAGGTTATGAAACTGGTGGAATTTGCGAAACTTGTGGTATAGTAGTTGAAGGATTTATGATTGCAGGAGGACTATTAGCAGCTAAAATAGTAGTTTTTTTATTTAAATCAAATACACCACTAATGGATAAAACAAGAATAATCAAACATACCATAGCAAAAGATATTATAATTTAAAAAAATATAGTAAAGTTAAAAGTTAAGAGAAATTGGTTGGAACGAGGAGGGCAGGGCGAACCATTCTAAAGATAGAGATAAAATTTTGGCCTCATTAGTCCGAAAAGCGACCCCTCAGCTGGATCATAGGATCCGGAGGTATGTTTTAACAAAGAAGTACCAACATACTCACGAGTGGCCAATATCATAGAGTATGTCTGTCTTGACACCCTTAACTCAGTACATTATTTTAGTACCCGTTCACAACCTGCTAGGCTTTAACCTTACAAAGCCTAGCACAAAGTAGCATTCACTCACTATAGGTTTTCTTAATTTTCGAATTGATTACCTCAGAGTCAAGCAACTTAAATCTGCCAATAAGTATACTTATGTCCAATTAGTACATTGCCCAGCTCCAAAACCCACACCCCAAAGTCCACTCTCTGTTCATGATGACATTTTTAAATTCAAGTTGGCATGAGGCCTAACCGAATAAATCTTGTCATTAGTTAATACATCTCTAAGTAAGAACTACAAAGAACAAAAAAAGAGAAAGAAGAAATTCAACACTGTCAAAATCCTCATAAAATCATACATTCCTCTCATCACAAAAATTCCAAGTATCAGACCAAACAAGGAGAAGGCTCGGAGAAGCCATCTTCTTATTCAATAGAAGAAAACAACTAAGATACAAAACAGTAGGAATCACTCCTAAATTCTAATACATCACGACTACTAATTTCCTATTTAATAGGAAAAAGAATAATCATTAGAGAATCACTCCAAGATTGACAAAATGTTACCAAAGATATGTTGGGAATCACCCCAAATATATTAAGCAATTGAATACTAAATATAAAACTAAAATAACATAGTCACACAAGTAGTAAGGAGTAAGCACCACTTAACGAAAAGTCAAACAATATTTAACCAACAAATAAACTAAATATACACTGGCACAAAGCCAGAGAAAATAATTTTGAAAACCCAGAAACCCCTAAATCCCTAAACCCCATAGATTTACTAGTTAAATCTTTATATTATCCAATACAATTAATCATACCTATTAAATAACATATAAAAGATTTGAGACTTTTGTATATTAAATAATAATAAAAATTAATTAAAGATGTTCTAGGAAGTGGGACTTCACGAACTGAAGATTAATGGGAAATGGTGCCCAATTTGTAACTCTATTGACTGCCTTGAGATTAATTACAGAACGCTGAGATCATTCAAACAAACCATGGAAGAACTCCAAGAATATGTAGAGTTCGGAGTCTATGATGGAGTCAGATCCATCGATATAGAAGAAGAAGAGAGAGAGATTGACAAGTACGTACTCAATATCTACAAAGAAAGAATATACCTAAGACAGTTATGTTCTCACAAGAATTCATTATTTTGATTGAATTATTAAATAATTAATTGAGATAGAATCAGTGATGAGACAACCACAGAGATTGAACAGATCAGATGATTTAAATAATATTAAAAGGGCTAGACCCTTACATGCTTTATAGCTTATAGATCGGGGGTCCCCAGAGACCTCAATGTGATCTTATTATTATTATTATTATTATTATTATTATTATTATTATTATTATTATTATTATTATTTTAAAAAAGGTTTTCATTTAGATAAGAATTAATATTGCTTTAAAAATTCATAATTTATACGATAATTCATTTACTATGCTAAAAATTAAACATTTCGGATATATTTATAATGATTATGCATTATCATCGATTGAGATTTCATTAAGTAAAATGCATTTAATGCATTTAGATTTTTTGCCAAAATAAGGAGTAGTACAGCCTTTTCTGCTTTTGTATTAAATTAAGAAATAAGACATCTAGATCTAAAATATTTAGAAAATGATTATCTATTAGCTAAAACTTCTTAATTAATAGGTAATAGTTCTAGATTTATTGCATAATTTTCTCTACAAAATTTACATGGTAATACTTTTTGAAGGCTTATGAAGTATGCTTTATATTATTATTTTTATATTTCTGTCGGATTTAAAGAATAATTAAAGCTCATTATATGTAATTTATGCCAAAATGCTGGGCCCCAGACAGTTGTTAGAATTCTATCAGTAATTTTACTCTTCGTTAATAAATGTTAATTATTTTCTATTTTATCACATAATAAATACATCCTACAACAATAAAAATTATAAACAAAATAATTGTTAATTAGGATTTTATATCATTTTATAACAGATTAAGAGTAATGGCGCAAATTACTACACCTCCCTAGACATTTACTATTTTGTAAGCGGCACTTTTTATTGTTGCTTCTTAAGCTTAGACAGGTGCTATTTCTACATATTTAAAACTGTATTTCCTGGTAATTTGACTGTGTAATCCGCTTATAAATTATTTTATGCTATTTTTGTTGCTATTATTGTAGTAATAGGCTAGAAAGCATTACATTAATCGAAACAATTATCGCAAAAAATGTAACAGAAAGTCTTTCATAAATAAGCGAAAATATTCTATTAAACTAATGATGAAGATTAATCAAAAGTGTCTAAAAAATAACCAAGTTTAAATAATTCTGTATCCAAAGTATTGTCTGTTTAATTTTCCATAGAATTGGCTATAGGAATACTATTTTCTATATTTAATCAATATGATAAAGGTATATTATCAACCAACAAAATATTGTTTATATCTATTTTAAATTTTCTTGATATAGTTTTAGGTCTTTTACGTATAAAATATTACTACATTTAATTTTTATTTTAGTACAATCTACTCTGAAAAGTTTGATAGAATATAATTTATCTATATCAAAAATATCTAGAATTTTGTTAGCATATGTTTTATCAGCAGCTGTAAATAAACCTAATTAAATTCTTTTTAAAGATTTATCAGTAATTCGATAACACCATGTTTAACAAACACATAGAATTATTAATCGCTTACTGTTAAAAGTTTAGGGGTTTTATTTTATGGATATATATTTATTTTCCTTTTTTGCCGAATGAATTAAAGTTTCGTCTTGATCGAAGACTATCATATAATATATAATTTTTAACCAGGATAAATCACAAATGACATAATGTTAAATTTTTAGAATGCTGATTACTAAAAATTGGGGGGGATTAATGAATAGCCATTCTCTTTTATTTCTAGGCGTTAAGAGATCATAAAAGACAATTTGCTTCCAGTTTGGAATAAATGAATTTATAACAGTAAGTTTATGGTAATTAGAAGTATTTATAACTACAAATTTTATAAGATTCATACCCTTAATGTATAATAATTATTTAGAGAGAATATGCCACTAAATAAACCCCAAAACCCCATCGCTGTCTTTTCAGTAAAATTTTATAAGTAATTAAGTAGTCAAGACTAATCAAAGTAAATAAGGTCGATATATAATCGATTATCAATCGTCAGCTTACTCATCAACCAAAATTAGCTACTTTCTAATGCTGTCATGGAGGTACTGATTATTCCCGATTTTTATAAATTAAATCTTAGGATCATGTTAATTGTATTTCTTTATTGTATCTTGGATGCTCTTTTTTAGGATTTTGAAGATTTGAGCTATTGATATTTTGTGATTGAATATGAGGTTATATTAATAGTTGTGATTGTTGCTACTGGATTGGAGTAACTTATTCTCTTTTTTAGATAATTGAAAGCTTTTCAATGTTAGTTACTCGAGTATTTATTGCTTTAATATTTTCATGAATTATCTTCAATTTTTTCGTAATAATTTCTTTGCACTCTTCAATTGTCTAATTAAAAGTGTCATCAACGCACTTCAGTTTCTTCTACACATCTGCAACATTAATTTCTATCCGATTTACTTATTCGCTATCTTAAACAGTTAGGGCTTTTTATTCTTACTCCATTTTCTTTAAATCATTAGATGAATCCTACATTCTTTTTTGGAGTTCTATTATCTGGTCATTGATCCTTCTAACATTTCTTGCCAATGACTCCTAGGTCGCTACACCAAGAGTGGGCGCTGCCTTTTTGATATCTTCAGCTAAAATCTAAAATGTCTGTTAAATTTCCTCACGTACATCAGCAACTTGTCATGTTTTTTATTCAAAATCAACATCATGGAACAAGGATTCCAAATTTGTAACTCTACTAATTTATTCCTGAAATCGGTCTGCTAAGTTTTAAAGTTATGGAGTTTGAAGTAACTCTGAGACCTATTTAAGTACCATATCGCTTATACCTTCCCTAGCTTTCCACTTAAGCTCCCCTAACTTTTCTCTATGAGCTCATCAATTTAGTTAAGTTCAGGAAAGGTTGTGTCGCTTTGAATTTGAGAAAATTCAGATTCGGTGTGTTTCAAGTCAGACTTTAGTGACTAAAATTCCATTCCTGTTATAATGCTTTAGTCTTCATTCCTCGACGGAGTTAAAGAATTTTAGTTTTGGTTCGATTTATTATTAATATACTGCTCTCTCTAACTTGTGGAAGCTTTAGTACTTTTCTAATTAGAGTTTTTCTTCTTTTTATCTTTTGAAGTCGCAGCTTTGCTATCACATTTTCTCGAATTGAGGGTGGTAATGGTCAATGATCTTCTGCTTGGATTCTTATTATTTCAATTCATTAAGTTGCTCCTCATTAAAAATATCAGCTGTATATCCAGAGTTCTCATCACATTAAACTTCAGAAAAAGGCGACTAAAGTTTCTATTTTTGTTTAGCTTTGAAGTTTTCCCCATGAATTGTATTGTATCACTAATTCGAATGACTTGCTTAAATAGTATTTCGCGCTTCTATTTTCAACTTTGCTGAAAGCAGAAATTTATTCTTTATCAAATATTATTAATAACAGATGATAGAGTTATCCTAATGGCACCTACTCTTTTATTGCTATTTTAGTCTTTTTGATTCATAAACTAATTTCTTATTGAATTCCAAAATAAAAAAAATTATAACAAACTATAACATAGTATTGCAAAGTCAAAGAAATTGTTTTATTAAACATTGATTAACATAACTTTAGAAATTAAAATTAAATCTAACATAAATAAAAATGACTATAAACAACTCTCAAGAACTCTAAAATTATGTTAGATAATTAGCATTGAATTAGATTTATGTTTATATCCTATACAAACTTAGTAACTTGTTGAAAGAACTAAATATAACAAGTCATTGGTTACTTTTTAGTTAAACTATGCTTTCGTAATATCTGTCAGTTTAAGTCTAGAAACTCTCCGACTTTTATTAATTATAAAACTCTTGTATTTTTAAGATTATTATAATCTTGCGGGATTTTATCACCAGTGAGTGGTGATTTTTTCCCATCAAAGTAAAATCAATGAAATAATCCTTTAAATAGTTTGATTTACAAAATATTTTTAAAAAGTTGAAAACAGAAAAAGGCTGTTGTGTAAACTTAAAAACTTTAATTATAAAATTAAATTACTTAAATCCTATAACAATCACTTTAAAGCATAAAACCTATTACTGTCATATCATAAAGTTATTATTCTATCGAATAGGCGATTAATTCAATAGGCTGCCCTTTTAATCAATGACTCCACCATCATGCAGTTGCATCACGAGTTTCTTGTAATTGACAAGTTCATCAATCTAACCTCTTAAGTCATTAATCTGATCTCTTACCCTTTGGTTTTGCTCCAAGAATTTGTGTTTTGATTTTGAGCCAATTAGAGAAATTTATTAGATTTTCCAAAAAATGATTAAATAATCAAAATAAGTGATATTTAACTTATATTATTCATATAATATTAAAAATAGTTATGCTTATTACAATAGTCATAGGGAAGTTGTAATCAATAGTGAAATATGGTTTAAATAAAAAGTAAAATCATTTTTAAGATCTAAACTTATATTAAATCTTATCAATAACGTCATCAATTAAAATTGTTAAATGTATAATTATACTATGATTATTGGCTAAAACTATTACTCTTTAATAATATAATTAGGTATAATTAAATGAAAGTTAATATTAATAAAAAGTAAAAATAATATATTTATACGAACTAAATCAAAAAAATTAATTTCGACTTAGCTCGTCAAAATTAAATAATATTTCTAATAAATAATTATTAGAATTCTTAATTGTTGATTATTAAATAATATGACTTAAGTATTCAAAATTTCTCTAAATGTGAAGACTAGCTTTCTACTCTTCTTAGTCATTTTGCCTGGAAATTTTTTTTGTACTTTGTTTCAATAAGAAGGCAGATCTTCCTTTGTTAACTAAATTTGAGTTAAAAGTTATATTAGACTTACCACTGTAACTAATGGAATTGTTGAGGGCATCTAGAAATTGGAGCTACATATGTACGATATTGTTTTGTGAAGTGTCAAGCCTAACACGACTTTATTCCTTGGCTCTCAAAATCATCTAGTTGATTCCCTCAGTGTCTAGAGTCAGGAGAATGTCAGTGATCCACTTCTTATCTAAATGGAGCCAATCCATTTACACGGGCAAGTACTTCAATACTGAGGGCTTGTCTTCAGCATAAGAGAGAAAGTCATCGGCTGTGAGTCTTTCAATCTGAGGAATTGCAGAAAGAATCATAACACTTCTTTTCAAAAACTATAACAAAGTCTAACAAATTATAGTACCTCTTTCTACCCTGTGAGAATGCTTCTAAAAAAATAAATGTTTGAGCAATTTAGTTTTGGCAAGTATGGCCAACACTCCTGTGTGAGAAAATCATAGAGTTCTTTTTTTGAACCTATTTTAGATCTGACCTCACTAACATGAAGACTCTGTAGATTGTTGTTCATTCTGCCTAATTAAATATAAATACTTTTAAAATTTTTTAGTATGTTTAAATTTAAGGTTAGATATAATAATTTGTTATAGTTTGTGTGAGTTTTAATTTAAGCTATAGTCTCAATTTATATTACCATAGAATGATTATTCTATATAGTATGTAGAAATACATTTGAATTTGGAAAATTAATTTTAATTAAATATAAATCAAAATCGTGGCAGTTAAAGTTGGCCAATTTAAACGATCTAGGGCTCATTCGATAGAGAATCCAAAATTAGCTGGACTTTGTTATTGGCGGTACTATTTTATCGCATCCCCAGAGCGAGATAACTCGACTTTAATGTGAGGGTATAATTCTATGAATTTAGATGAGTTTAATTAAAGTCGAGTTATCTCGCTCTGGGGATGCGATAAAATAGTACCGCCAATAACAAAGTCCAGCTAATTTTGAATTCTCTATCGAATGAGCCCTAGATTGTTTAAATTGGCCAACTTTAACTGCCACGATTTTGTATTACTATATATTTAATTATATTTAATTTTCCAAATTCAAATGTATTTCTACAATACTATATATTTAATTAAAATTAATTTTCCAAATTCAAATGTATTTCTACAATAATATTTTAAATTGAACTTAAAAATTATCAAAACATACCATGGAGAAGACTAATTATCAAAATTTCAAGTAATAAGACATAAGAGATTTTTTGCTTTAAAGGAATTAGAGCTAGCAATCGTCAGATGGGGAAGATGAGGTTTCTCTCTAAGACTCTGTGAATAGTGAAAATATCTAAGATGAACTAGTTTATTGCAAAACAACTTGCTTAATGTCTCCTGGTGAACTTGAGTTAAATGAATTTATGTTGATTTCTCTAACAAACTCTCACATTCAAAGATTAGAAGTGAGAGTATTACTCAATGTAGAAAACTAAATATTTAATACCTAAATTATTGATTCTAAGAGAATTGTGAATACCATGTTTCGGGAAAATAATTAACAGATGAGTCCTAAGTGAAGAGTAGATTAATGCTTCTCTGTTGCTAATCGAAAAACTTAGCTCAAGTATGTCCATGAATGGCATTGCAAAAAATAATGAGTTTTAATTGTAAGATTCTAGGAAAAGCCCCCTCATTTTCTTTAGCTAAGACATTCAATGGCAGGCAGATAACTCTTGTGTAAGTAAATATAAAATTCATTTTTAATTCCCTCCCAATTTTAATAATAGAATTGCTGATGATCCAAGAAATAACATAAATTCACACAATAGAGCTCGTGCAGTTGTAGGCTTGTTAGGCATTTATACTTAAATCATGGGTGTACAAAGAAATAACTAATAAAGAGATTTAATATCATTATTTCTTAGGTTATTAATGCTATTGATGATACACGACAAGACCATAGTAAGATAAAATAAAATTAAAAATCAGAAAATCTATTCAACAAAGTTAATTGAAAATGCTATTAATAAAATGAAGTAAAATTTTCAATAAATAATAACAGCCAAATAAATTCAAAATCATTTGCTCATCAAGTTGGATCTCAAAGTACCTTTATAAAAAATTTGAAAGATTATAAAACATGAAATTGGATATGCTTACAAAAAGGTTTTTCACATTGATAGAAGATCAAATAGCTTAGAATGTTTGAAGCAAAGATAAATTGCTGCTTGCCATTATCAAGCTTTATATGTTAAAATAATTTAATCATAAACATTGATGAGAGTGGAATATAAAGCTAAAGCTATTTAAGGAGAGCCTGGAGTATGAAGGCTGTCAGAAACTATAACGATTAATTAATTAGATACTATGGAGTTAACATGATTGCAGCTGGATTCAGTGATGGCAGGGTTTTTATACACTGAGCATTGGAAAGAACAATACGACCACTTTTCTTTACTTTTTACTATAAATAATTAAAAAATTAGATTAAAGCTCCAATTAGTGTAGGATGAACACTGTTTTTTATTAGAAAATGCTACATATCACAAGAGTGTTGTTACGCTACAAAAATTAAGACTTTATTAAATATCTGTACTATATTTGGGTCCTTATATATTCAAAATGGCTCCCATAGAGAAACTTTTTTAAGGTAATCAAGAAGAATTAGAATAATATTACTTAAACAACAAGCAAGGAGGAATTTATAAAAACTCTAACAAAAAGTATTTAAAGCAATGACTTTTCTTGGATGTAGAATTGTTATTACAGTTGTCATAAATATACAAAAGAAGCAATTCTATAAAAATGAATATGATATTAGTCCCTGTTAAATTTAGAGCATTCTCCTCATTATGGATTGAATTTAACAATTAAACTAAACATCCTTACATTTAGAGATGTTTATAATAAATGATATTAAAAGAAAAGGAATTAAAATTTACCCATTAAATTTTTAAGCTTTATACTATTATAAAGCATCAGCTTATTCAAGAATGACTATTCATAAATTAGAAATATTATATTTAAATTTATTAATTTAATTAAAATTTAAAATAAATTCATAATTTTCATTTCATTATCTCCCACTAACTAATTGCCAATATGCACTGTATGAGGCTTATCCGGATGTGATCTTGTGAAAATCCCCAACCAATATTGTTGTAGAGAAATTTGGTCAACAATATCCCAAAATTATTTTGGTTTCTCTGAATGAAGAGTTCTAATAGTCTCAATTTGGTTAGGAATTCGATCTATTATTTTTAAATCAATGTTACCATTTACTCCAACAAGGCAAAAAAATACTCTTATAAATATTCTGGATGGACAATATTGATCAAGTTTAGTCTAGGCGTGAGCTTTACCCATATAAGAGTTTTTACAATTGAATACCCAAATTATTTTAAGTGATTAGCTCCATCTTTTTAAGTGTTGTGAAGTGTCCAATAAAAGATAATTCCTTGCTCTTACATTAGAGATAAAGGTATCTGCTTCAATCTGTGAATGGGTAAATAAGAATAGGGAGTTGATTTTTAATCTTTCCAAGAATTATCTTCAACATCTATGGAAAATAATGATCCTGTTAATTTTAGCATAGTTTTATGCAAGTTTTTCCAAAAATAGTCATTTCTAACATCCTCCTGTAATTTGATTGGTTATGCTTAAGCCATTTTATCTGCAAATTACAACTCCCATTAACTACTAATGTAACCTCCTTTTATCTCATAAATAAATTCTGAGATTTTCAGTACTTCTATTTTGGGGTCTTTATCATGCTTTAAGACTTTCATTTCTTCATAATTGCTTTGCTCGATTAGTTTTGATTCGAAAATAAATTAGTTGGAGTGAATTTACGTCTTGTCCACATATTTTCAGATACCCATATGTTTCTTGCAATGATGAGATTAATTGAAAATTCATTAGCATCCTTTGCACTCTAGCTTTTATAGAAGTTCCTCAGCCCTTTAGGTTTTATGGAAAAGTTTGCATTAATTAGGTTTGCTCCAATCATTTTACCTTGTTTAAGGGCATTTATATTCTGCTTAGCAGAAATTATAGATTTAATCTTTGCTTAAATTTGGTCCTTGCATTGCTAGCATCTGCAACTCTTCAAATAAATTCTGATATTCCTGACTTATTTGCTGATCCATTTTATGTGTGTTGTATTTTTTATAAATTTGGAATGGAGACAGCACTTATACTTAAAATTAAAGATGGAATATTCAGAGCATGAATATTTTTTTCAGTGATAAAGCTAGCAGAATTATAGTCTTCATAAGTTTTAGCGTTTTCCTTAAATAAAAATTGCGGCGGGATTTTATCTCCAGTGGGTTGTGATTTTTTCCCGTCAAAGTAAAATCATAATTTTGATTAAACTTATTTCAACACCTCGAAGTCATAAATGATGTGATGAAGTTTATCAAATTAGTTAAAAGCATCACAATTAATATGAGTAATATTTACTAAAGTTTCTTAATTAGTCTTTTTATAATACCTTTTAAGTCAGGTAATAAAGATTTACATTAAACATATAATTCTATAGAGCCGTTTATAGCAATATATTTTTCTATTAAATGATTATCAATTACTTTTGTTCTTTATTGTGTTTATTAACGGAATAAGATAAATAATAATATCAATATTAATTAAATCAAAACTGATTACATTTTGAATATCATTTAATTAATAAAAAATATTTAGATTATTATTTTAAACAGATATATGTGTATAGTTATTCATTCTGTAGAAATCCTCTTTTAAAAATCATTATTTATAAGATTTCCCATATATTATAATAGTTTTAGTTTTTTATCGAAATTTATTTCATATTTAATATCTTCTAGACAATTAATTATTATAAGCATGGAATTTTTCCATGATTATATTGGATCTTCTAACAATATATACTGCAATAACAATTATAAAATAGTCTCTATACATAAATCATTCTAGACCTTCATATAAATAATAGCATATTAAGTATTATCTAATGCAAGGAAATTAATAAATCCTACCATATTATCATTACTGACTTCAAATTTATATTAAGGATAAAAAAATCTGCTAATTCTTATGCTAAAGATTTCATCTTAAATAATATAGTCTATAACTTGCATAATATTTATATCTATCAAATTATATATTTGTTTTTGATGTTAAGTATTTATAGCGAATCTCAACAATACTATATATATATATTATATCTGGTAACATATCCTACCAAACTAAATGCGAATTAAATTACTATATTGCTTAAAATTTATGGTCTGAATAGTTAAATAATAAAAGAATTTGAAAAATAGGAAGAAGGCAAAATAATTTAAAATGCAAGAATATTAAAAACAAAAACATTATTAAATTACTCATGTGTGAATTTCGAAACAATAACACTTACTTTAATGAGATTTAAGTATTCAAAGTTATTAGTAAGCCATTAGCAATTGCAAGCTTAATCCGTAAATATAGTAAGTGGTGAATGCACTACAATCACAAGTAAAACTGCTTGCAATATTAATATTCCCTCTGCTCGTTCCTTCATGTGATGTTTGATGTGTTCTATGTTTGCCTTTTGAATAGTAGGTGTTGTATGCGTTGTAAACATTCTTCTTGTGAGTTCTATGATAAGAGTTTCTATCAGTGTCGTATATAGCGCTAAGTAGGAAAAGATATCTGTACCATGACTTGATCTAGGCATTCTCCTTGCTCTAAGCATTCTCTTTGGTCTGTTCATCTCAGCATCTCTTGTAGTATGGGTTGGAGTACCATCCTGTCGTTGTCATTGATAGCTTCTTAAGGAACCAATGCTGGGAGTTTTTAAAGTCTAGTCTTGATTACACTCATCATATTGCTTAATCATATCAACTTGTCTTGATATTATCATTTTTTAATACAAGAATTTCAGTATTGCAAACGAAGTAAGGGGTGAAAGCTCGATTGGGGGCGGCCAGGGGCACCACGCGATTCTCCACATTCTGATCTGCAGAGATGGAATGTCCTACTCAGACATATACTCCAGGGGCCGAGATAATTGATAATAAAGATTTCCAATGATCACCCTATGGCGTTGATCGAAGCCCCTGAGAACATTACCTTGGCAGTTGAAACGATGATGATGGTCTCCTAGACAATATAACTATAGATCTCTCTAGGCATCTTTTCTTCCTCTAGTGGCTAGTTGTGTTGCCCCTGTGTGCGGTGGGATTCCCTTGGCGGATTCCTTTTCTGTTTAGAGGAATTCGATAGCATGCTTAAAGCTAGCCGTTAGGCTCGCAAGGATTCTTCATTCAGTGAGCACCTTACTAACGGATCGGCACATTCGTTGAAGGGCACCACTGATAATGAGCTCTAATTGGGAGGACGTAAACAAGTTTCGATCAATTTTCGATAGCTGACGCTGGTTGTTGACCATGTATTAGATATGGCCCCCCACCTCTTGCCTTCGGCGCTTAATATGTAGTGAGTGATTAGTATTAGACATCTTCCTTAGTCTTTATGTCTGAAATGAGCTCCTCAACCTTCTTGCTCTGCGTCCTACACGCCAATGTCAGGCGCCTCCTGGCCAGGTGGCATTCCACGGATTGCTGGATGTGGGTCCGATTACAGTATTTAGTGTGGGGGTCGTAGAGGGTCAACAGCAAGCTTTAGATGCTCTTCGTATTTTGGTCTTCATGTCTGATGCTCTCTAACAAGCATGTCACTTTGAGTTCCAGCATTAACCACCTCATCGTTGGCTCTTGCTAATGGTAACTCTCCACCCCTGGGGGTAGCACGGGGGCGACAGCTGCACCGACGGCGAGTGCAGGTATCTCTAGTGGTCTTCCAATTAGTATGAGTAAGGATCTTGCATGAAATAGCTCCAGAGATGCTCATAAGAATAATTTTAATTTTGATTATTGTTATTAATTTCTTTAAATACTGACCCTTTAAATTTGGTTGCTATCTGTTTTTTGAAGACCCCCTATATATATATATATATAAGTACTTAGTGTTAAAAATGAAAAGCAAACAAATATTAGTAATAATAATAATTAATTTGAATTTAAATTTAACATTTTTTCAAAAACTCCTATTTGAATTAAATTTACTCTTTTATGATAAATTAGCTTATCACAATAGAACCAAAATCAAGAAATTCAGCTGTTCTATTTTTGATATTTTGATCCATTGTTGTATATTATTCATCACTTATTGTACTATTAGTTTATATTTATTTAAGTTTTTTAGATATTTCTGCCCATGAATTATTAGTGGTTTTTGCCTGGGTTAAAAATTATACAATATTTGTAATGATACAGTGTTCATTTAATATAATTAGACAATTATTTGTAATGATTGAATCTTTTATTGCAAAGATTATTTTATGGATTGTAAAAACTTCTATCTTATTTTTTATATTTGACTAAAGAATATATATTCGAACAAACAACCTATTAATGTTTCTTAGCTATTTCTTAATTCTTGTAGTTCTTTGATTTATTGATCGTTAATGTCAAATATTTATTCATATTTCTTTTTATAAAACATCTTTTCCATAATTAATAATAAATCTTCTTGACTTATTTATATATGAAATAATAAGTAACAGATGTTTGCCATTTATATTAGCTGTTCAAGAATTTTAACTCATTACAATTAATATCAAAGTTTTATGGCATTCATTGTTTAGCAGCTGATAAATCTTCTTTTTTATCGTCAATTTATCCTATATTAATAAAATCAGTTTTTTCATCAACAAATTAACGATGTAGATCTAGTTTTTTATGGATTATCACTAATTATTTATCTATATTGCCGGTAGCTATGTATATATCTCTGGAAATATTCACAGCCAGCGAACAAATATGTTTTGATCTTATATTAAATTATTGTTAATTATAGTTTTTTAATCATGTATTATATATAGTAATTGTTTTGCTCGGGTTATTGCTACATACAGTAAATTAATATTTTAAGATGAAATAAATTAAGCGTCAAAGATCTCAGTTTATAGCATTTTATCTTAAAATTTAAACAAAAACACTACACCTAATTCTAATCCTTTTGATCCGTGAATCATTAGCAAATTAACTTCAAGCTTTTACTTTTACCTTTTATAGATTTTCTTGCTGTATCTTCTCTGAATTCATTATAATATATATTAGTTTATAACTGGTATTTTATTGCGTTTGAATAGATTAACTACTCTAAGAATCACATTATTAAATTAATCGCCTATGACTGGCGATATAAATGCTATATGATTAGCTTTAAATCCAGAATCAAGAAGCCTTTAAATTTCTGCTACTATAAATAAATCATTTTCAGGGGAGTTCTTAATATGAATCTATATCGGATTATGTTAATATAAAATGTTTTTATTTCTAAATGTTCAAAAGAGGATTATTAAACTGGTAAAATTTAAATGCCAAAGAAAATTTATCTATTCGCTTTAAACATTTAAAATTCCAGGATAAATGAAACTTTATAATAATATTCTATAAGAAATATTTTTCATAAGAATCCTAAATTAATATATGTTTTGGTTAGGATCTCCTATAAAATGTAGAGAACAGCCAAAAAAATAAAAAAAATTACTATAAATTCATATTAAATTTCGTTTAAATCTTATGCTTCATCTATAAAATAGCTTTTATTTTTAGATTAGATGATATTATAGAGAAATTAAAATTATAGATTAATAATAAAATTTTATCTCTAAAATATAATAATTCAAACTCAAGAAAATAATTAATACATTTAAAGTTCATATTATATATGGGTGTCAAAATTATTAAATATGGCAAGTTTTATATATCTTTTTTTATTAATTATTACACTTACCCATTTCTTTTTTAGTTGCAGTTGAGACAGGTACAGTGGTGACACCAGCTACAAGAGCCAGTGTGTTCCAGCAGAACTGCCAACCACAGTGATTGAATGAGTAAAACTCAATATGTGCAGCAGTAATTATATTTACATCATTTGCTCTAACACCAATAGAAACCTGCTCTTTGTTCGTGCGCTCCACTCTCTGACCATTTAATGAATTAATTTGCTTTGCTTTTATTTTATTATATTTTTTAGATCGTAAATCTAAAATTTTATTATCTGATTATTACATTTTTTTAATTATTCTTATATGATATTACTGACTTTTGCCGAGAGTATTTAAACAGCACATTCTTAACCCAGTTTTTTTAATTATTTCAAAGAAAAAGAATCAACCGTTTTTATAAGTTTATCATCAGAAAATAGATTCTTTTCTTGGAATCAAGCAAACATATTTTTGTATGTTCTATTGTTAGTTTTGAATACGAAAAGACTAAAATTTGATCTTTTTAGAGTTATGATATTAGAACCAAATATCTCATTTTCTCTATCATACAGCGAGTTTTGCCTGAATCAGCACAAGCTATTAATACTGTAACTTCATTACGTTCTAAGAAATTATATCATATATAAACCTTCTATTCTTCAGATTATTCAAATACATATTATTTAAGAGGTTAATATTACTGTTATATTGTAAAGGTTTAATAAGGTAAAATTTTTGAGGTATAGAATGAATTAAAAATAGTTAAAAATGAATGTTTATAGTATAAGAAAGGGAAATTATAACATTTATACATATTTTAGCATTCTTAACAAATTTAAGAAACATAGTTATGATACAAGAAAAGATTCACTTTAGTGCGTTATGTAATCCCTTCCATACTGACCTAGGATTTCTTGTTAATACCTTGATACTTTTTCTAATCTTTATAGTTTTATCTCTTAAGCGTTGAAATTTTTTCTAAAAAATCTCTTGAAAAGTCTCAAAGCAAGCTGGTCATAGCATCTTCCATATTAGGTTCCAATATTACAATCGTTTTAGCCACTTCAATTAACCTTATCCAGCAACAATTCTTGGAATTGGCAAATAAAAGTCTTGTTAAGAGTGCGATTGACTTCTCGACTTAATTAATCTTATTATTCTTAATTTAAATTTTAAAAAGTGCTCTCTTTTTATCAATTTTGCTTATATATAACTCAAAGTTGAAGTAGGT
Organism: Oxytricha trifallax; assembly: GCA_000711775.1. Classification (NCBI taxonomy): domain Eukaryota; phylum Ciliophora; class Spirotrichea; order Sporadotrichida; family Oxytrichidae; genus Oxytricha; species Oxytricha trifallax. The sequence goes on from ARYC01003864.1 coordinate 50,826, forward strand.
CTTGGTTTTTCCTTTTTGAGTATATTATTATATAAAGCTAATGATTGTCGTTTGCCATATCGATAAACAATATCTCAGCGTAATCTTTAGACTCTATGACACTAAAATGCAAGGTTTAGCCTCAAAAATTGAAATTTTAGAAATTAAGACTGTGGGATTAGAATTAAGAATTAATTAAGAATTAATTAAGATATCCTTAAATTCTTATTATTTTAATTAAGAAAATTACCGCCAATCTTAATTAAAAGTGCAAATGGATACTTAACAAGCAAGCTAATCCTCAATCCAATCCTTTAGCGATAATGTCCATAATAAAAAAGACTACCAAGCTATTTTCAACGAGAATGTTTAAGTTCCTGGAGATGCTGAAACCCAGGATTCTAGGGTATGTAAGTTTATGAGAGGGATTTAGAGTTTAACGCAAGGAAGCGTGGAAAGAAGCCGGTTTATGATGGAGCAGTGTATCCATTACTAATTGATAGGGCAAAGTTAATACTTCCAAAAAAAATTATGACAAAGAGAAACTGCTCGAGCTTAAGGAGTTTAAGCCCTTAAAAGATTCAAAGGATCTTCCGAGATTTAAAAGCAAATACATCCTAAACAAGACTTCCAAGTCTTTTTCAAAGTCTGTTCTAGCCTAATCAGTCGATGGCCTTGACGTTCAGCAACAAATAAAAGTTGATTTTAGTTGATTATAGCAACCATACGTGCCTTTCTATACTCCTAAATGAAATATATTCAATTAACAAAACACACTGACACCTTAAGCTAACTATGGAGCTAAGATTCAATCAGAGCTAAGGTCAAATTACTTGAGGGAATATATGCTTTTAAAGCTCTAAGAAAGATATCAATTTATAGAGCAGATTTGCTAAAGAAATAGCTAGAGCTTGTTGGAGTTCTTAATTGATTTTAAATCTACGTGCTCATCGAGCTTCTGCGATGGAGTGTTTGGGCTTATTCACGAGCTAAATTTAAACTCCAAAATGGACTTACAGATAAAAACCAGACTTTTTGTTTAATCCTTACTATACTACAGAAACGAGCTGATTGTAATAGATCTAGACCTTCTCAAAAATTTTATAACCCTACTTGCCCAAAGGCCAAATTCTGAGTAAACCTTGGGCCTCTCAAACTATATCTTTATCAATGAAGAAGAGCAGTTTTCATAATTGAAAAAAGAGCTTGTTCTTCTTGAAAGCAAAAACATTGGCATTATTCCCCTTATGGTGAGGACTTTTGCATAATTTAAGGTCCACCCACAAGTGGTAAGGTTTGCTCCCTAACACTTTATAATGCCTCAACAATCTCTTCATACAAGTTCTTAAGTAAATAAAGGCCTTAGATTGATTGGAGAAATTCAAATCAACTTAGTCGATGATATTATTTAAATATTTGCCCTCTGCCAATCAAGAAACTTCACCGAACTCGACTAGTTGATTAACAATATTATTAAAATACATTTGAAATGGAAATTTTAGATAAATAAATTGAATCATTTTAAATTATTAATTATAACTGCCTCCAATTAGGAGTGCTCTTAATCGTAATTTGATTTTAGAAATAATTATGACCAAATAAATAAATTAAACAAATATATAATTGTGTGCAAAAGTGCAGATTGTGCAAAAATATATTATACCAACAAATGGGCAGGTTGTGTGCAAGTATATATATAAATTATATAATTAATCTAATGAATTTATAAATGTCACTTCCCATCTTGATCGTCTTCATCCGTGTCTCTCATTTTGTTCTATTAGAGTTCTAATCCTAAGCTGTTTTCTCATATGTGTCTTCTGTCAAAGTGCACTCCTCCTCAGATCTGTCCAACAGATAATTTGCCAACTGTACTTCATTGAAGGGGAACTTAAGTTTTCCTGATTTACCTTCTAACTTTGGCGATATTATGAAGCATCTTCTCTCAAAGCAATCCATTTCTTCTTATGAAATTTTGTTCCAGGGAAGTTCATTAGTTGTAATGATCGTGCAGCAGTCTTTAAAAAAATACATTTGTCTCCCCGAATTTCACGTCAACTGCGTATCCTTTGCCCTCTAGTAATTTTTTCATCGCGGGAATGTTGTATCTACTAAAGAAATTTTCAAGATTTATTTCATCGATAAGAACTATATGTGGCTCTTTTTCAAGCTTTCTTGTCTCAACGTGAAAATGAAAAGGCCTTGGGTTCAGCTCATCACAGATAAAGATAGAATAAGCCATTTTCAAGAAAGTTTTCTTGCAGGTGTTCGCTGCGCCATACATCCATACACAATGAATCTTCTTGTCTTCTCTCTTTAATAGTACTTGATAAAGTGCTTCTGAAATTTCCCAGTATCCTAGATCTCTTAACATTTAATCTGTAAGTTTTTGTGATTCATCGCAGTCGTGTCTGTTATCTTAAACATATTACTCTAGTTGATCTTTAATCGATATCTTGTTTTTTCCATCGCTCCAATTTGCTTAAGTATCTTATGAGTGTTGTTCAGTGTCTACTTTTGTTGGAAAATATAAGCTACAGCATCAAAATCTCTTAAGTTTTTAAATAAATACTATCAGAAAATCATAGAACCGTGGGCAATGTTTTCTGACATAAATTCCATCACATAATGACTTAAACTTCTCTTTTGTAGTATTTGCTTCATCTCCTCAAGTGTTTTCCTAACAGCTATCTTTCCGCATTCTAATTGCATTTATTTTTAGCACCCTTAAATATTGTTTAGATCCTAATGTGCGATATAAAACTCTTCAGGGGTTTTAATCTTTAATTCTGAGATTTAGAAGCCAAAGTTCTTGAAGAGTATGTATCCACCACGATTCTTGTTTTTAAAGTACTCTCTATTGATGCCCTTTGAGTCTCTTGATATCATAATTTGGAAGTAGGTATTATTGCTCTTCTCTTTGCTAAAGACATTGACCTAGGTTATTAATGGTTAGTTTGATTGGAGCTTTTAATGAATCTTATCTGATTTGTTTAAAGTAACAGACCCGGAGATCTACAAGAAGAAATCGTGTCGATAATCGTACTATTTGCTGCTCTTTGACATTTAAGAATCATTAAGCAGCCCTTAGTTTTAAAATGAGAAGGTGCCTTTCATACCAATATTTATTTGCTAGACATTTACAAATTCATTCATAATTTTAATAAATAATATATTATTATTAAATTAATATAGTAATAAGTTCGTATTGATTAGACGCAGGTGGAGGTGGACCACTCACACAAAATGTAAGTCCAAAAAACATATATTTAATATTTTATAGTGGTCCTACTCGGTAAGACCACAGGTACAGCTGGACTGGTGCTTCGCACTACCGCAGGCAGAGGGGACTTAAATAATGAAAATGATGATGACGAAGAAGATGACGATGAAGATGAAGAAGAATAGCACTAATCAGAGAGATTTCCATTTTTGATATTGATAATAAGTTTTAGGATAAATGTAATTAGAATAAATAATAATTCAAAGTTTTAATATTATAAATTCATTAGATTAATTATATAATTTATATATATATATTTGCACACAACCTGCCCATTTATTGGTATAATATATTTTTATATATTTAATTAATTAATTAATTTATTTATTTTGTCATAATTATTTTTAAAATCAAATTACGATTAAGAGCACTCCTAATTGGAGCCAGTTATAATTAATAATTTAAAATGATTCAATTTATTTATCTAATATTTCCATTACAAATGTAGTTGAATAATATTAAAGAAACTTTTATTAAAAAATGAGACAATTTAGACTAAGCAGACTTTTCAATGTTGATAGCCCAGATATCAGTTAAATTGAAAGAAAGAAATCCAAGCTAGATTGGGAAAGTTACCGAGATAGCTGAAGTTGATAAATCAATAACTTTTATCCAAATAGAAAAAGGAGTTGAAAACATACCAGCCTTAATAGCAGACCTAATAAATGGCAATCCTTACTCCATAAAACAAATCATAAAGAATCCCAAGCATGTAGAAGACCTGGGTGGCTAGTAATTTTACAAAATGGTTGGCAAGTTCAAAAAATTCAATAAGAGTAATGAGCAGGCTTAAAAGTTTTGTTATAAACTTTAAGAAATATAACAAAGTAATCTCAGCAAATAAAATCTCTAGAAACACTGATAGGATTCAACCTCCTGGCTCTTTAAAAACTCTGCTTAGCCTATTCAATGTGGACAAGTAATGTATTTTAATTTATCAACTTTATCATAGGAAATTTAAAAACCTTACTTTGTGCAATAATAGCTGTTATATTGTCCAAGGAATAAAAAAATGGTACTGAATTTTGGGCAAAAATGATTATCTTATCCTCAGGGATGAAAAGAGATTTCAAAATACTATAATTAAAAGAAATTTGAACATTAAAAACAACCAGTATGAGAATAAGCTTGGGTTTTACTATATGACTTAGAAGTACTTTAAGAGTCAGATATACGATAAGCCGTTCAGAGAATTCTAAAGGAACTCAATACTAATTGTTGACGAATATGACTGGCTTGTTTTCAAAGGCTCCCCTAACAGAAATGTCTGACTGGATTCGATTCTTTCGGATTTCTCATAAGATAATATGCTTAACGGGTTCAACTCTTGCTTTGAAAGATTAGATTTGCTTGGAAGTGGCGTTTGGGACCAAAGAGATAAAGTTTCCACGCTATCGTCCTTAAAATCGGACAAGAAGGTTCATGCTTCTGATATTCTACTTAATTTCTGTTAGCAAGATTACTATAAGTACCTATATGAACTCTGCATGAAACAAACTTTGCAAACACTTGTGATTATAATAGCGTCGGGGACTTACTCGATAATAGACGCATACTTTAAGAATTTTCGGGAACTTCAATTCTATAGCATGAAAGGAGTTAAGGGTTCCAAAGCCGACGCATACTTGGAGGGGAAGTTTAATATTAGAAATAGCAGCAAAAGATTCGGGGTCTTACTTTTAACTGATATGCAAGACAGGGGGAAAGATCTTCAAACCTCAAAAGAGATCGAGGATAGTGGTGGACTTTACCTAGTAATAAGCAATGTGTTTTTCAAGAGAAAAACTTAGTAAATAATAGTTAGAGTTGCAAGGCTAGAGAATAAAGGGCAATGGAGACATGTGTTACTGATATCAGGCTAGCAGGATAAATTTGAGCAAGCAATTCAATATAGGCATGAGTTCTTGAAAAATGAGAATCATATAAAGTTTTCTAAACTTTAGACGATGCTAAGTTATCCTATTAGCAGTAATAAAATAAGTAGTGTCCTGAAAAACATAAAGTTAAAGTTTCAACTCGTGAAGAATAAATAGCTAAAAGTTAAAAGGAAATAAGCTCATTTGAAGACGAGAGCAATACTCAACAAGAATGCTAAAACCATCAACTAAATGAAATGATACATTAATAGAATAAGCTTTAAATTGAAAAAAAATGATACTGAAGAAGTGCGGAAATAGAACTGCTGGAAGTCCCCCATAAATGTAAAGGACTCTCATATAAAAAATAAGATTGCTTAAGCAAACAGTAAACCCCAAACACCATTGCCAATAATATAAAAACAAACTATTCTAAGTGATTAAGATCCCAATTTAAACTTTGGGGATGACTCCTAATAGAAATCAATCAAGAAAAAAGACCTAATAGTTACAGAAAATACCTAAAAGTTACAGAAAAGACCGATAAGCAAAACAAGAATTAAGCCTTGAAACTGAATAAGTCTAAATTTAAACCAATAAAATAAGCTACAAGAAAGAGTTATGAGCCTAACTCTGTTGAAGGCAAAAGCCAATTAGACACCAAGATGACCTTGAATGTTTTATAAAAGAGGGTATCAAAATTATCAATTAAATAATGAGATGGGAAGAAGAATAGTGAGTTAGTTAATAATAAGTATACTGAATAAATAGTTTGAGTAATCTTTTGTGTTTAAATTATGTTTTAAGTTAAAGGATTGTAAATTTTAATGAGTTGAAATCACTGCTTGTCATTATTTACAATTTATAATAAGAATTTGATAAATAAAAAAGAAATTAATTAGATATAATCAAAAATGGAAAAATGTCTGAGCAGAAGATGCCGTGTCATTCAACATTAATGTAAGTTACAAAAAACATATCCAATTTTTTTATTTTACAGGGGTTGCACCTGGTAAGAGTGGTGGTGGGAACAGACAAACACTTCGCAGAGCAACTAAGAAAAATGGTGAAGGAGTATTCAAATATTCAAATGGTGATATTGAATAAGGAACCTGGAAAGACAATGAAACGTTTTTTAGATTTACACTTTGTATATTGGCTTATTGTTTTTCATTTACTATTGATCGAATTCTTCTAATCATCTATTTTCCTAATTATTTATCATAATTGTTGTCATTTTAATTCAGGTTCTAAAAAAGGGGGTTTCCATCTTGGTTAATGATTCCTGATAAATGCAAGTGCATTACCAATTATTTCTATTCATTTAGCTCATGTAATTGCTCTTGAAGACTTTTCATCTCTTGCCGGACTCTTTTATTTTGCTAAAGGTAGTTTTACTTGCTCTGATTTAGCTATTGCTCTTCTTGTTTGACCTCTTCATTTTTTTTGTGTCTTCGTTTTCCTTATGACCCTGGCTTTAGAAGGAAAGCTGACCGTCCTTTTTGGCCTAATGTTAAAATGAAATTAAATAAGAATTACTGCTAAAGTTTAATGAGTTGTCAAGGGCTTGCACGAACTCAGGTCGCATTCCCACTATCATGTTCTGGGACTTATTTAATCTATCTCTTCGGTCCTCTTTAGCCTTTTAAACAATTTGCTGAGTGCCTTAAGGGTCGATAGTCATTATCATATCGCATATCCATTGCTTATCCAAGTGGAGCCAGTCGCACTTGTCTGGGAGAAAAGAAAAAGGCTTGCTGATTCCTTTAAGCAAAATCAATAAAGTCATCTGCCGTGAGTACCTCGATTTATGGAATTGCAGTAACGATTATTTCATTATTTTTTAGGTACTATGAAAGTTTAGATAAGAATTGCTTACATTTTTCTCTCAATTTATTATGTTTTTCAGAAAAAAACACGTTTGTACAAGTCAATTTGGGTAAATAGGCGTTGCACTCTTAAGTAAGAAACTCATAGAGCTCCATTTTACTTTCAATCTTTTGACGTATTTGATTTACGTTCACTTCAGTAAGTCCAGGTCTTCCTTCCATCTATCTCAGGAGACAGGGCAAGTTAATTTTCAAAGTTTAAATAATTAATTTTAATTAGTAATTATTAAATAAGTAAATTAAATAGGGACTATTTGATATCAAGAAAAACTTTTGACGTAAATATAATTCTCTTTTAAGTAATCCTTCTTCACAAATCATTGATAAGTAAAACTCACGATGAATCATTTAAGAACATTGAAATCTAAGATCACATATTTTTCTAGAAAACTAATGGTGATAACTAAAGATAAACTGGGGAGAAAGAGGAGTCATCAGATGAGAATGAAAATCTAAGTTTCTCAGTTAATTAGAACTCATATTACTATACCTCAAATCTGTTAAAGTGCGAACCTCCGCTTGACTAACCTATCTAAATTTTATTGCTCAGAAATTATGATACTAGTTAGCTCAAGAAGATTGAAGTTGGAATCTCATAATATTAAATGCAAGATCCTAGAAAAGTGGCCTTGAATTGTCAGTCTAACTCTGAAACCTGGAGTATTATGTTAAGCCAAATAGATTTTATGAGATCAAGTCTCAAAGCAATAATCATAGTAAAAACCTTCAAAAATTTTGATTCAAGTACAGAAAGGGAGCTTTTAGAATAGCTATTGTATGGGGACGGAGCGAATGAAGACCAGTAAAAAATTATTGAAAGGTAGATCTAGCTTAGCATTGATAGCTCAACAAACTTTGATATAATAGGCCAAAGTAATCTTAAAGTCACAAATGCAAAATAAAATACAAGGACCTGAATAAAGTTCCAAGTCAAAAGAAATTAAATAAATTAATTGAGAGCACAAGGTTCCAATAAGCAACTTGTAATGACTCTACAAAATGACAAACGGATAAATAAAAAGTGTATTAAATTATACTTAATCAAGTGCAAAAGCAATTAAAAATCATTCTCTATTTAAATAAAGTTAGCTACAGCCTCTCCTCAAATGCTGCATTAAAGATTATATTGAGATGAGAGGTTGCCTAAAATATTGTAGGGAAGTTTAGCAGCATGTGCATAATTTTACCTGCTTTAAACTTTCTATTTCAAGGATAAGAACATTCTTGAGAGAAGAAACTAGCCTTAGTCTTAGAAAGCAATATTATATAAGTCCTTGAGTTAACATTTTAAAGTCTAAGATATAGAGATAGATAGCATCGTTCTACTTTATCCAAAATATTTTCGATGGGAAAACTATAATAAATATTGATGAAAGCTAAATCAAGTTCAGCCAAAATAGGTCAAAGCCATGGATGACAAGGGGATTACTAAATCTCACCACTTAATCGAAAGAGTAGATCAAATAGGAACTGTTGCAGGTCTCACTAGTCATTTCGAGGCATTCTTTGTTGTCAACAAATGGAAAACATGTAGTCAAACCTTTTATTACATCATATTGCAATTGGTAAATCATTTAGACATTCACGATGAAAATTGAAGAGCTAGCACAATTATCATGCTAGATAATACATTCTACCACAGAAGTGAATTCTTGACGCGAAAGCCCAGGCTTCTCAATATACCGACTATATATCTAGGTCCTTATCATTTTATGCTTGCTCCAGTCGAGAGGTTTTTAGCGTAAATATAAAGAGGGATAACTTACAATTCTTTAAACACATAAAATTAATTAAATGCTCAAATTAAAAAAATGATAAAAACCGGTAGAAGATGCATTACTCTTAGATTTAATCTCTTTCTGAATAAATCTAAGAAAAGAATTGCGAATTAGCCTAAAAATATTTCATAAAATTTATAACTAATGCACTTAATGGCATTAGCCTATAGAATATTTGAAGCTGAATCACATTGCAAACCTGGAATTCTATAACACGGGAGTGGAGACTCTAGTAAGTCTCAAGAATAAAGATTTAATTAATTTATTCATTAATTTGCTTAACGGTTGTTTTTATTTACTTTGCATGAATTGGGAATTGAAAAAAATTTACTCAAAATATAAAGTATTATAAGGTTATTTAATCAAAATCTAAAAGTTCAAATTTAAAGCTTTCTACAATTCAAACATTAACCCTTAAACTAAATTAAATTTAGATAAAAAGACTTTTAAAATAATTAACACTATTTCCGAAGTTATATAAAAGTAATTGAATTCAGATGAGTTCAATGCCATAATAAAAATTTCTCAATAAAAAATAAATAGTTTCTAGTATTTAATAGTTTTTATTCGACTAATTTAATCATATATAAACAAAAAGCTTAAATATTTTTATTGAAAATACTGAGAGCGTATATCCGTGCATTCTAAATTAAACAAATAATTTCAATTAATATAAATAGTTTCTATTGCAAATTTATGTAAATATTTCCTGCATATTATTAATTAGGATTATTTGCAATACTATAATTCTATAAAAATCCATACAACTTTTATATCGTGCTGATGCGTAAACGTCTTTATAAAATATATAATATCTCCCTAAATAAATTGTAGTAATTTTTTTATTTTACCAGTTTTAAAAGAAAGCGGATATCCGATCATTATAA
>ARYC01003865.1:0-19248 GCA_000711775.1 Oxytricha trifallax
GGTGTTTCACTCTTGTTCAGGAGCCCAAATTTAGTGGACTTGCTTGATTCCAGGTCATACCATGAACTTCAGTGTCTCTTTCCAAAAGCCCTTTAATCCTTAAAATAAGCCTCCTTAAGTTACGATCATGTCATCCTATTTATAATTAAAATGGCTGTATCTCCGAGAGTTCTAAAGATAAATCGATTCTGATTCGATATTCGTTCTCAGCGAGGTCTAAATATCCAGATAAATATAATGCAAGGGCTATTTTTACTTCTAACAAGCAATCATTAATGGGATTGTTGTCAACTCAAATAAATTATTTTGTACTTTTGTAAAAAATAAATTTAATATAGAAAGTAGTGATGTATTATGTATTATTATTTTAACAAATGGAATAATAGATAGCATTATAAATGAGATCCCATGTTATATATAAAAAATACTTTAATTAGTTGAAAAAGGTTAGTTCCATTTAATTCTTGGGAAGAAATATTTAAAATCCTCAAATTTATTGTGAAAGTAACCTATTAAGAAAATTAAGGTACCAAAATTGAAAATGCGGTATCAAAGTTGAAAATACCGATTCAAAATACTTTGAAAGGACAAAATCAATTTTGATAGTGTTAATACAATTATGGTAGTCTTAAATAAATTCTGTTTATATAAAACAATAATTCTTGGAAATGATAACGTCCGATTTGACTTTTCGTTAATGAACCTGATTTTTGTCATTTTATAAAGAAGCCTAGATTTAAATTCATTGAATTTTGATTAAAAGGCAATTGCTTTAGAAATTGTGCTTTAATTATGTTGTTATAGTAGAACGAAGCTTATAAGTGTAGAAAGATATTGCATAAGAAATTTGTGCTTTTATAAAGATTATAAGAATATAGTAACATTAATTAAGTACTTTGAATATGTTCAAGTTCAATTAATTCTGATTTGAAAATCTTTAAACCCTATGTTTAACATACTTCCTAATCTATACCTACAATGAAACTTTAAATGCTTGTAACTTTGAGCTTTTTGGATATATGAAAAATGGCAGTGCATATTCGTGCTTAACGAGGTCTAAATAATTAGAATCGATATTTTCAGGTTTACTTAGGAAATATAAATTATATGCTGCATTTTTACGGGTAAATGCTTGACCCTGGAAAGATTATGAAAAAGTTAAAGCATTGACATATTGACCCTTCCATAACTTTTGAAATTAACTACGCAATTAGTTTTCCGGTGTCTTACTCTTGTTCAGGAGACCAAATTTAGTGAATTTGCTTGATTCCAGGTCATACCATGAACTTCAGTGTCTCTTCCCTTAACCCTTGAATCCTTAAAATCAAGCTCATTTTAAGTAACGATCATGTCATCATATTTATAATTAAAATGATTGTATCTCTTCGAGTTTTTTTGTGATAAATTGATTCTGATTCTATATTCGTGCTAAGCGAGGTTTAAATAGCCAGATAAATATAATGCGGGGGCTATTTTACTTCTAACAAGCAATCATTAATGGGATTGTTGTCAACTCAAATAAATTATTTTGTACTTTTGTAAAAAATAAATATTTATATAAAAGTATTATTATTATTATTATTATTATTATTATTATAACAGATGGGATAATAAATAGCTGTCTATAAATTAGATCCCATGCTATATAAAAACAAAAATACTTTAATTAATGAAAAATGCTTAGTTCATTTCATGGTAAGGAATATTTATAATTTTCAAATTTATGGTGAGAAAGTAACCTTATAAGAAAATGAAGTGCCAAAGTTGGAAATGCTGTTTCAGAATTCAAAATGGCTTATCATAATATTCTGAAAGGGCAAATTCAATTTTGACAACATGATTAAAAATGGTAGTCTTAAAATCAATTCTGTTTATATATTAAACAATAGCGCTTGGAAACCATAACGATTTGACTTTTCGTTAATGACCGGGACTTTTGTTATTTTATAAAGAAGCCTAGATTTAAATTCATTAATGTTGCTTAAAAAGCAATTGCTTAAGAAATTTGTGCTTTAATTATGTTTGTTTTAGTAAAACGAAGCTTATAAGTGTAGAAAGCTATTGCATAAGAAATTTGTTCTTTTATAAAAAAGATTATAAGAATATAGTAATCTTAATTAAGTACTTTGAATATGTTCAAGTTCAATTCATGAAATCCTGATTTGAAAATCTTTAAACACTATGTTTAACATACTTCCTAATCTATACCTACAACAAAACTTCAAATGCCCATAACTTTGCGCTTTTTGAAGATATGATAAAACGCATTTCATATTCGTGCTGAGCGAGGTTTAAATAACTAGAATCGATATTTTCAGGTGCTCTTAGGAAAAATAAATTAGAAGCTGCATTTTGGCGGGGAAGGGTACGGCCCTTGAAAGATTTTGAATAAGTCATAACATTGACATATTGACCCCACTTTAACTTTAGAAAATGACTTAATAATTAGTGTTCCGGTGTTTCACTCATGTTCAGGAGCCCAAATTTAGTGGACTTGCTTGATTCCAGGTCATACCATGAACTTCAGTGTCTCTTTCCAAACACCCTTTAATCCTTAAAATCAGCCTCCTTAAGTTACGATCATGTCATCCTATTTATAATTAAAATGGCTGTATCTCCGAGAGTTCTTAAGATAAATCTATTCTGATTCGATATTCATGCTCAGCGAGGTCTAAATATCCAGATAACTATAATGCAGTGGCTATTCTTACTTCTAACAAGCAATCAATAATGGGATTGTTGTCAACTCAAATAAATTATTTTGTACTTTTGTAAAAAATAAATATTTATATAAAAGTATTATATTATTATTATTATTATTATAACAGATGGGATAATAAATAGCTGTCTATAAATTAGATCCCATGCTATATAAAAACAAAAATACTTTAATTAATGAAAAATGCTTAGTTCATTTCATGGTAAGGAATATTTATAATTTTCAAATTTATGGTGAGAAAGTAACCTTATAAGAAAATGAAGTGCCAAAGTTGGAAATGCTCTTTCAGAATTCAAAATGGCTTATCATAATATTCTGAAAGGGCAAATTCAATTCTGACAACATGATTATGGTAGTCTTAAAATCAAATCTGTTTATATATTAAACAATAACGCTTGAAACCATAACGATTTGACTTTTCGTTAATGAACGGGACTTTTGTTATTTTATAAAGAAGCCTAGATTTATATTCATTAATGTTGCTTAAAAGGCAATTGCTTAAGAAATTTGTGCTTTAATTTAGTTTGTTATAGTAGAACGAAGCTTATAAGTGTAGATAAAACTATTGCTAAAGAAATTGGGCTTTTATGAAGATTATAAGAGTATAGTAATCTTAATTAAGTACTTTGACTATGTTCAAGTTCAATTCATGAAATCCTATAATCCTCTCCCCTTGATTTGAAAATCTTAAAACCCTATGTTTAACATAATTCCTAATCTATACCTACAACAAATCTTTAAATGCCTATAACTTTGCGCTTTTTGAAGATATGATAAAACGCATTTCATATTCGTGCTGAGCGAGGTTCAAATAACTTGAATTGATATTTTCGGATGTTCTTAGGAAAAATAAATTAGATGCTGCATTTGGAGGGGGAAGGGCTCAGCCTTGGAATGATTTTGAAAAGTCAAAACATTGTAATATTGACCTCACCATAACTTTCGAAAATGAATAATAATAAGTGTTCCGGTGTTTCACTCATGTTCAGGAGCCCAAATTTAGTGGACTTGCTTGATTCCAGGTCATACCATGAACTTCAGTGTCTCTTTCCAAAAACCCTTTAATCCTTAAAATAAGCCTCCTTAAGTTACGATCATGTCATCCTATTTATAATTAAAATGGCTGTATCTCCGAGAGTTCTAAAGATAAATCGATTCTGATTCGATATTCATGCTCAGCGAGGTCTAAATATCCAGATAAATATAATGCAAGGGCTATTCTTACTTCTAACAAGCAATCAATAATGGGATTGTTGTCAACTCAAATAAATTATTTTGTACTTTTGTAAAAAATAAATATTTATATAAAAGTATTATTTATTATTATTATTATTATAACAGATGGGATAATAAATAGCTGTCTATAAATTAGATCCCATGCTATATAAAAACAAAAATACTTTAATTAATGAAAAATGCTTAGTTCATTTCATGGTAAGGAATATTTATAATTTTCAAATTTATGGTGAGAAAGTAACCTTATAAGAAAATGAAGTGCCAAAGTTGGAAATGCTCTTTCAGAATTCAAAATGGCTTATCATAATATTCTGAAAGGGCAAATTCAATTCTGACAACATGATTATGGTAGTCTTAAAATCAAATCTGTTTATATATTAAACAATAACGCTTGGAAACCATAACGATTTGACTTTTCGTTAATGAACGGGACTTTTGTTATTTTATAAAGAAGCCTAGATTTAAATTCATTAATGTTGCTTAAAAAGCAATTGCTTAAGAAATTTGTGCTTTAATTTAGTTTGTTATAGTAGAACGAAGCTTATAAGTGTAGAAAGATATTGCATAAGAAATTTGTGCTTTTAAAAAGATTATAAGAATATAGTAACATTAATTAAGTACTTTGAATATGTTCAAGTTCAATTAATTCTGATTTGAAAATCTTTAAACCCTATGTTTAACATACTTCCTAATCTATACCTACAACAAAACTTCAAATGCCCATAACTTTGCGCTTTTTGAAGATATGATAAAACGAATTTAATATTCGTGCTGAGCGAGGTTTAAATAACTAGAATCGATATTTTCAGGTGCTCTTAGGAAAAATAAATTAGAAGCTGCATTTTGGCGGGGAAGGGTACGGCCCTGGAAAGATTTTGAATAAGTCATAACATTGACACATTGACCCCACTTTAACTTTAGAAAATGACTTAATAATTAGTGTTCCGGTCTTTCACTCATGTTCAGGAGCCCAAATTTAGTGGACTTGCTTGATTCCAGGTCATACCATGAACTTCAGTGTCTCTTTCCAAAAACACTTTAATCCTTAAAATCAGCCTCCTTAAGTTACGATCATGTCATCCTATTTATAATTAAAATGGCTGTATCTCCGAGAGTTCTTAAGATAAATCGATTCTGATTCGATATTCATGCTCAGCGAGGTCTAAATATCCAGATAAATATAATGCAGGGGCTATTTTACTTCTAACAAGCAATCAATAATGGGATTGTTGTCAACTCAAATAAATTATTTTGTACTTTTGTAAAAAATAAATATTTATATATTATTATTATTATTATTATTATTATTATAACAGATGGGATAATAAATAGCTGTCTATAAATTAGATCCCATGCTATATAAAAACAAAAATACTTTAATTAATGAAAAATGCTTAGTTCATTTCATGGTAAGGAATATTTATAATTTTCAAATTTATGGTGAGAAAGTAACCTTATAAGAAAATGAAGTGCCAAAGTTGGAAATGCTGTTTCAGAATTCAAAATGGCTTATCATAATATTCTGAAAGGGCAAATTCAATTTTGACAACATGATTAAAAATGGTAGTCTTAAAATCAATTCTGTTTATATATTAAACAATAGCGCTTGGAAACCATAACGATTTGACTTTTCGTTAATGACCGGGACTTTTGTTATTTTATAAAGAAGCCTAGATTTAAATTCATTAATGTTGCTTAAAAAGCAATTGCTTAAGAAATTTGTGCTTTAATTTAGTTTGTTATAGTAAAACGAAGCTTATAAGTGTAGAAAGATATTGCATAAGAAATTTGTGCTTTTATAAAGATTATAAGAATATAGTAACATTAATTAAGTACTTTGAATAGTTCAAGTTCAATTAATTCTGATTTGAAAATCTTTAAACCCTATGTTTAACATACTTCCTAATCTATACCTACAACAAAACTTAAAATGCCCATAACTTTGCGCTTTTGAAGATATGATAAAACGAATTTCATATTCGTGCTGAGCGAGGTTTAAATAACTAGAATCGATATTTTCAGGTGCTCTTAGGAAAAATAAATTAGAAGCTGCATTTTGGCGGGGAAGGGTACGGCCCTGGAAAGATTTTGAATAAGTCATAACATTGACACATTGACCCCACTTTAACTTTAGAAAATGACTTAATAATTAGTGTTCCGGTCTTTCACTCATGTTCAGGAGCCAAATTTAGTGGACTTGCTTGATTCCAGGTCATACCATGAACTTCAGTGTCTCTTTCCAAAAACACTTTAATCCTTAAAATCAGCCTCCTTAAGTTACGATCATGTCATCCTATTTATAATTAAAATGGCTGTATCTCCGAGAGTTCTTAAGATAAATCGATTCTGATTCGATATTCATGCTCAGCGAGGTCTAAATATCCAGATAAATATAATGCAGGGGCTATTTTACTTCTAACAAGCAATCAATAATGGGATTGTTGTCAACTCAAATAAATTATTTTGTACTTTTGTAAAAAATAAATATTTATATATAATTATTATTATTATTATTATTATAACAGATGGGATAATAAATAGCTGTCTATAAATTAGATCCCATGCTATATAAAAACAAAAATACTTTAATTAATGAAAAATGCTTAGTTCATTTCATGGTAAGGAATATTTATAATTTTCAAATTTATGGTGAGAAAGTAACCTTATAAGAAAATGAAGTGCCATTGGAAATGCTCTTTCAGAATTCAAAATGGCTTATCATAATATTCTGAAAGGGCAAATTCAATTCTGACAACATGATTATGGTAGTCTTAAAATCAAATCTGTTTATATATTAAACAATAACGCTTGAAACCATAACGATTTGACTTTTCGTTAATGAACGGGACTTTTGTTATTTTATAAAGAAGCCTAGATTTAAATTCATTAATGTTGCTTAAAAAGCAATTGCTTAAGAAATTTGTGCTTTAATTTAGTTTGTTATAGTAGAACGAAGCTTATAAGTGTAGAAAGCTATTGCATAAGAATTTGTTCTTTTATAAAAAAGATTATAAGAATATAGTAATCTTAATTAAGTACTTTGAATATGTTCAAGTTCAATTCATGAAATCCTGATTTGAAAATCTTTAAACACTATGTTTAACATACTTCCTAATCTATACCTACAACAAAACTTCAAATGCCCATAACTTTGCGCTTTTTGAAGATATGATAAAACGAATTTCATATTCGTGCGAGCGAGGTTTAAATAACTAGAATCGATATTTTCAGGTGCTCTTAGGAAAAATAAATTAGAAGCTGCATTTTGGCGGGGAAGGGTACGGCCCTGGAAAGATTTTGAATAAGTCAAACATTGACATATTGACCCCACTTTAACTTTAGAAAATGACTTAATAATTAGTGTTCCGGTGTTTCACTCATGTTCAGGAGCCCAAATTTAGTGGACTTGCTTGATTCCAGGTCATACCATGAACTTCAGTGTCTCTTTCCAAACACCCTTTAATCCTTAAAATCAGCCTCCTTAAGTTACGATCATGTCATCCTATTTATAATTAAAATGGCTGTATCTCCGAGAGTTCTTAAGATAAATCGATTCTGATTCGATATTCATGCTCAGCGAGGTCTAAATATCCAGATAAATATAATGCAGGGGCTATTCTTACTTCTAACAAGCAATCAATAATGGGATTGTTGTCAACTCAAATAAATTATTTTGTACTTTTGTAAAAAATAAATATTTATATATTATTATTATTATTATTATAACAGATGGAATAATAAAAAGCAGTCTATAAATTAGATCCCATGCTATATAAAAACAAAAATACTTTAATTAATGAAAATGCTTAGTTCATTTCATGGTAAGGAATATTTATAATTTTCAAATTTATGGTGAGAAAGTAACCTTATAAGAAAATGAAGTGCCAAAGTTGGAAATGCTGTTTCAGAATTCAAAATGGCTTATCATAATATTCTGAAAGGGCAAATTCAATTTTGACAACATGATTAAAAATGGTAGTCTTAAAATCAATTCTGTTTATATATTAAACAATAGCGCTTGGAAACCATAACGATTTGACTTTTCGTTAATGACCGGGACTTTTGTTATTTTATAAAGAAGCCTAGATTTAAATTCATTAATGTTGCTTAAAAAGCAATTGCTTAAGAAATTTGTGCTTTAATTTAGTTTGTTAGTAAAACGAAGCTTATAAGTGTAGAAAGCTATTGCATAAGAAATTTGTTCTTTTATAAAAAAGATTATAAGAATATAGTAATCTTAATTAAGTACTTTGAATATGTTCAAGTTCAATTCATGAAATTCTGATTTGAAAATCTTTAAACCCTATGTTTAACATACTTCCTAATCTATACCTACAACAAAACTTAAAATGCCCATAACTTTGCGCTTTTTGAAGATATGATAAAACGAATTTCATATTCGTGCTGAGCGAGGTTTAAATAACTAGAATCGATATTTTCAGGTGCTCTTAGGGAAAATAAATTAGAAGCTGCATTTTGGCGGGGAAGGGTACGGCCCTGGAAAGATTTTGAATAAGTCATAACATTGACACATTGACCCCACTTTAACTTTAGAAAATGACTTAATAATTAGTGTTCAGGTGTTTCACTCTTGCTCAGGAGCCCAAATTTAGTGGACTTGCTTGATTCCAGGTCATACCATGAACTTCAGTGTCTCTTTACAAAAACCCTTTAATCCTTAAAATAAGCCTCCTTAAGTTACGATCATGTCATCCTATTTATAATTAAAATGGCTGTATCTCCGAGAGTTCTAAAGATAAATCGATTCTGATTCGATATTCGTTCTCAGCGAGGTCTAAATATCCAGATAAATATAATGCAAGGGCTATTTTACTTCTAACAAGCAATCATTAATGGGATTGTTGTCAACTCAAATAAATTATTTTGTACTTTTGTAAAAAATAAATATTTATATAAAAGTATTATTATTATTATTATTATTATTATTATTATAACAGATGGGATAATAAATAGCTGTCTATAAATTAGATCCCATGCTATATAAAAACAAAAATACTTTAATTAATGAAAAATGCTTAGTTCATTTCATGGTAAGGAATATTTATAATTTTCAAATTTATGGTGAGAAAGTAACCTTATAAGAAAATGAAGTGCCAAAGTTGGAAATGCTGTTTCAGAATTCAAAATGGCTTATCATAATATTCTGAAAGGGCAAATTCAATTTTGACAACATGATTAAAAATGGTAGTCTTAAAATCAATTCTGTTTATATATTAAACAATAGCGCTTGGAAACCATAACGATTTGACTTTTCGTTAATGACCGGGACTTTTGTTATTTTATAAAGAAGCCTAGATTTAAATTCATTAATGTTGCTTAAAAAGCAATTGCTTAAGAAATTTGTGCTTTAATTTAGTTTGTTATAGTAGAACGAAGCTTATAAGTGTAGAAAGATATTGCATAAGAAATTTGTGCTTTTATAAAGATTATAAGAATATAGTAACATTAATTAAGTACTTTGAATATGTTCAAGTTCAATTAATTCTGATTTGAAAATCTTTAAACCCTATGTTTAACATACTTCCTAATCTATACCTACAACAAAACTTAAAATGCCCATAACTTTGCGCTTTTTGAAGATATGATAAAACGAATTTCATATCGTGCTGAGCGAGTTTAAATAACTAGAATCGATATTTTCAGGTGTCTTAGGAAAAATAAATTAGAAGCTGCATTTTGGCGGGGAAGGGTACGGCCCTGGAAAGATTTTGAATAAGTCATAACATTGACATATTGACCCCACTTTAACTTTAGAAAATGACTTAATAATTAGTGTTCCGGTGTTTCACTCTTGTTCAGGAGCCCAAATTTAGTGGACTTGCTTGATTCCAGGTCATACCATGAACTTCAGTGTCTCTTTCCAAAAACCCTTTAATCCTTAAAATCAGCCTCCTTAAGTTACGATCATGTCATCCTATTTATAATTAAAATGGCTGTATCTCCGAGAGTTCTTAAGATAAATCGATTCTGATTCGATATTCGTTCTCAGCGAGGTCTAAATATCCAGATAAATATAATGCGGGGGCTATTTTACTTCTAACAAGCAATCATTAATGGGATTGTTGTCAACTCAAATAAATTATTTTGTACTTTTGTAAAAAATAAATATTTATATAAAAGTATTATTATTATTATTATTATTATTATTATTATAACAGATGGGATAATAAATAGCTGTCTATAAATTAGATCCCATGCTATATAAAAACAAAAATACTTTAATTAATGAAAAATGCTTAGTTCATTTCATGGTAAGGAATATTTATAATTTTCAAATTTATGGTGAGAAAGTAACCTTATAAGAAAATGAAGTGCCAAAGTTGGAAATGCTGTTTCAGAATTCAAAATGGCTTATCATAATATTCTGAAAGGGCAAATTCAATTTTGACAACATGATTAAAAATGGTAGTCTTAAAATCAATTCTGTTTATATATTAAACAATAGCGCTTGGAAACCATAACGATTTGACTTTTCGTTAATGACCGGGACTTTTGTTATTTTATAAAGAAGCCTAGATTTAAATTCATTAATGTTGCTTAAAAAGCAATTGCTTAAGAAATTTGTGCTTTAATTTAGTTTGTTTTAGTAAAACGAAGCTTATAAGTGTAGAAAGCTATTGCATAAGAAATTTGTTCTTTTATAAAAAAGATTATAAGAATATAGTAATCTTAATTAAGTACTTTGAATATGTTCAAGTTCAATTCATGAAATCCTGATTTGAAAATCTTTAAACACTATGTTTAACATACTTCCTAATCTATACCTACAACAAAACTTCAAATGCCCATAACTTTGCGCTTTTTGAAGATATGATAAAACGAATTTCATATTCGTGCTGAGCGAGGTTTAAATAACTAGAATCGATATTTTCAGGTGCTCTTAGGAAAAATAAATTAGAAGCTGCATTTTGGCGGGGAAGGGTACGGCCCTGGAAAGATTTTGAATAAGTCATAACATTGACATATTGACCCCACTTTAACTTTAGAAAATGACTTAATAATTAGTGTTCCGGTGTTTCACTCATGTTCAGGAGCCCAAATTTAGTGGACTTGCTTGATTCCAGGTCATACCATGAACTTCAGTGTCTCTTTCCAAACACCCTTTAATCCTTAAAATCAGCCTCCTTAAGTTACGATCATGTCATCCTATTTATAATTAAAATGGCTGTATCTCCGAGAGTTCTTAAGATAAATCGATTCTGATTCGATATTCGTTCTCAGCGAGGTCTAAATATCCAGATAAATATAATGCGGGGGCTATTTTACTTCTAACAAGCAATCATTAATGGGATTGTTGTCAACTCAAATAAATTATTTTGTACTTTTGTAAAAAATAAATATTTATATATAATTATTATTATTATTATTATTATTATTATTATTATAACAGATGGGATAATAAATAGCTGTCTATAAATTAGATCCCATGCTATATAAAAACAAAAATACTTTAATTAATGAAAAATGCTTAGTTCATTTCATGGTAAGGAATATTTATAATTTTCAAATTTATGGTGAGAAAGTAACCTTATAAGAAAATGAAGTGCCAAAGTTGGAAATGCTGTTTCAGAATTCAAAATGGCTTATCATAATATTCTGAAAGGGCAAATTCAATTTTGACAACATGATTAAAAATGGTAGTCTTAAAATCAATTCTGTTTATATATTAAACAATAGCGCTTGGAAACCATAACGATTTGACTTTTCGTTAATGACCGGGACTTTTGTTATTTTATAAAGAAGCCTAGATTTAAATTCATTAATGTTGCTTAAAAAGCAATTGCTTAAGAAATTTGTGCTTTAATTTAGTTTGTTATAGTAGAACGAATCTTATAAGTGTAGAAAGCTATTGCATAAGAAATTTGTGCTTTTAAAAAGATTATAAGAATATAGTAACATTAATTAAGTACTTTGAATATGTTCAAGTTCAATTCATGAAATTCTGATTTGAAAATCTTTAAACCCTATGTTTAACATACTTCCTAATCTATACCTACAACAAAACTTCAAATGCCCATAACTTTGCGCTTTTTGAAGATATGATAAAACGAATTTCATATTCGTGCTGAGTGAGGTTTAAATAACTAGAATCGATATTTTCAGGTGCTCTTAGGAAAAATAAGTTAGAAGCTGCATTTTGGCGGGGAAGGGTACGGCCCTGGAAAGATTTTGAATAAGTCATAACATTGACATATTGACCCCACTTTAACTTTAGAAAATGACTTAATAATTAGTGTTCCGGTGTTTCACTCTTGTTCAGGAGCCCAAATTTAGTGGACTTGCTTGATTCCAGGTCATACCATGAACTTCAGTGTCTCTTTCCAAAAACACTTTAATCCTTAAAATCAGCCTCCTTAAGTTACGATCATGTCATCCTATTTATAATTAAAATGGCTGTATCTCCGAGAGTTCTTAAGATAAATCGATTCTGATTCGATATTCATGCTCAGCGAGGTCTAAATATCCAGATAAATATAATGCAGGGGCTATTTTACTTCTAACAAGCAATCAATAATGGGATTGTTGTCAACTCAAATAAATTATTTTGTACTTTTGTAAAAAATAAATATTTATATAAAAGTATTATTATTATTATTATTACATTTTTTATATAACAAAAGATGGAATAATAAACAGCAGTCTATAAATTAGATCCCATGCTATATAAAAACAAAAATACTTTAATTAATGAAAATGCTTAGTTCATTTCATTTCATGGTAAGGAATATTTATAATTTTCAAATTTATGGTGAGAAAGTAACCTTATAAGAAAATGAAGTGCCAAAGTTGGAAATGCTCTTTCAGAATTCAAAATGGCTTATCATAATATTCTGAAAGGGCAAATTCAATTCTGACAACATGATTATGGTAGTCTTAAAATCAAATCTGTTTATATATTAAACAATAACGCTTGGAAACCATAACGATTTGACTTTTCGTTAATGAACGGGACTTTTGTTATTTTATAAAGAAGCCTAGATTTAAATTCATTAATGTTGCTTAAAAGGCAATTGCTTAAGAAATTGTGCTTTAATTAAGTTTGTTATAGTAAAACGAAGCTTATAAGTGTAGAAAGCTATTGCATAAGAAATTTGTTCTTTTATAAAAAAGATTATAAGAATATAGTAATCTTAATTAAGTACTTTGAATATGTTCAAGTTCAATTCATGAAATTCTGATTTGAAAATCTTTAAACCCTATGTTTAACATACTTCCTAATCTATACCTACAACAAAACTTAAAATGCCCATAACTTTGCGCTTTTTGAAGATATGATAAAACGAATTTCATATTCGTGCTGAGCGAGGTTTAAATAACTAGAATCGATATTTTCAGGTGCTCTTAGGAAAAATAAATTAGAAGCTGCATTTTGGCGGGGAAGGGTACTGCCCTGGAAAGATTTTGAATAAGTCATAACATTGACATATTGACCCCACTTTAACTTTAGAAAATGACTTAATAATTAGTGTTCCGGTGTTTCACTCATGTTCAGGAGCCCAAATTTAGTGGACTTGCTTGATTCCAGGTCATACCATGAACTTCAGTGTCTCTTTCCAAACACCCTTTAATCCTTAAAATCAGCCTCCTTAAGTTACGATCATGTCATCCTATTTATAATTAAAATGGCTGTATCTCCGAGAGTTCTCTTAAGTTAAATCGATTCTGATTCGATATTCGTTCTCAGCGAGGTCTAAATATCCAGATAAATATAATGCGGGGGCTATTTTACTTCTAACAAGCAATCATTAATGGGATTGTTGTCAACTCAAATAAATTATTTTGTACTTTTGTAAAAAATAAATATTTATATATAATTATTATTATTATTTATTATTATTATTATTATAACAGATGGGATAATAAATAGCTGTCTATAAATTAGATCCCATGCTATATAAAAACAAAAATACTTTAATTAATGAAAAATGCTTAGTTCATTTCATGGTAAGGAATATTTATAATTTTCAAATTTATGGTGAGAAAGTAACCTTATAAGAAAATGAAGTGCCAAAGTTGGAAATGCTGTTTCAGAATTCAAAATGGCTTATCATAATATTCTGAAAGGGCAAATTCAATTTTGACAACATGATTAAAAATGGTAGTCTTAAAATCAATTCTGTTTATATATTAAACAATAGCGCTTGGAAACCATAACGATTTGACTTTTCGTTAATGACCGGGACTTTTGTTATTTTATAAAGAAGCCTAGATTTAAATTCATTAATGTTGCTTAAAAAGCAATTGCTTAAGAAATTTGTGCTTTAATTTAGTTTGTTATAGTAAAACGAAGCTTATAAGTGTAGAAAGCTATTGCATAAGAAATTTGTTCTTTTATAAAAAAGATTATAAGAATATAGTAATCTTAATTAAGTACTTTGAATATGTTCAAGTTCAATTCATGAAATCCTGATTTGAAAATCTTTAAACACTATGTTTAACATACTTCCTAATCTATACCTACAACAAAACTTCAAATGCCCATAACTTTGCGCTTTTTGAAGATATGATAAAACGCATTTCATATTCGTGCGAGCGAGGTTTAAATAACTAGAATCGATATTTTCAGGTGCTCTTAGGGAAAATAAATTAGAAGCTGCATTTTGGCGGGGAAGGGTACGGCCCTGGAAAGATTTTGAATAAGTCATAACATTGACATATTGACCCCACTTTAACTTTAGAAAATGACTTAATAATTAGTGTTCCGGTGTTTCACTCATGTTCAGGAGCCCAAATTTAGTGGACTTGCTTGATTCCAGGTCATACCATGAACTTCAGTGTCTCTTTCCAAACACCCTTTAATCCTTAAAATCAGCCTCCTTAAGTTACGATCATGTCATCCTATTTATAATTAAAATGGCTGTATCTCCGAGAGTTCTTAAGATAAATCGATTCTGATTCGATATTCGTTCTCAGCGAGGTCTAAATATCCAGATAAATATAATGCGGGGGCTATTTTACTTCTAACAAGCAATCATTAATGGGATTGTTGTCAACTCAAATAAATTATTTTGTACTTTTGTAAAAAATAAATATTTATATATAATTATTATTATTATTATTATTATTATTATTATAACAGATGGGATAATAAATAGCTGTCTATAAATTAGATCCCATGCTATATAAAAACAAAAATACTTTAATTAATGAAAAATGCTTAGTTCATTTCATGGTAAGGAATATTTATAATTTTCAAATTTATGGTGAGAAAGTAACCTTATAAGAAAATGAAGTGCCAAAGTTGGAAATGCTGTTTCAGAATTCAAAATGGCTTATCATAATATTCTGAAAGGGCAAATTCAATTTTGACAACATGATTAAAAATGGTAGTCTTAAAATCAATTCTGTTTATATATTAAACAATAGCGCTTGGAAACCATAACGATTTGACTTTTCGTTAATGACCGGGACTTTTGTTATTTTATAAAGAAGCCTAGATTTAAATTCATTAATGTTGCTTAAAAAGCAATTGCTTAAGAAATTTGTGCTTTAATTATGTTTGTTTTAGTAAAACGAAGCTTATAAGTGTAGAAAGCTATTGCATAAGAAATTTGTTCTTTTATAAAAAAGATTATAAGAATATAGTAATCTTAATTAAGTACTTTGAATATGTTCAAGTTCAATTCATGAAATTCTGATTTGAAAATCTTTAAACCCTATGTTTAACATACTTCCTAATCTATACCTACAACAAAACTTAAAATGCCCATAACTTTGCGCTTTTTGAAGATATGATAAAACGAATTTCATATTCGTGCTGAGCGAGGTTTAAATAACTAGAATCGATATTTTCAGGTGCTCTTAGGAAAAATAAATTAGAAGCTGCATTTTGGCGGGGAAGGGTACGGCCCTTGAAAGATTTTGAATAAGTCATAACATTGACACATTGACCCCACTTTAACTTTAGAAAATGACTTAATAATTAGTGTTCCGGTCTTTCACTCTTGTTCAGGAGCCCAAATTTAGTGGACTTGCTTGATTCCAGGTCATACCATGAACTTCAGTGTCTCTTTACAAAAACCCTTTAATCCTTAAAATCAGCCTCCTTAAGTTACGATCATGTCATCCTATTTATAATTAAAATGGCTGTATCTCCGAGAGTTCTTAAGTTAAATCGATTCTGATTCGATATTCGTTCTCAGCGAGGTCTAAATATCCAGATAAATATAATGCGGGGGCTATTTTACTTCTAACAAGCAATCATTAATGGGATTGTTGTCAACTCAAATAAATTATTTTGTACTTTTGTAAAAAATAAATATTTATATATAATTATTATTATTATTATTATTATTATTATTATTATAACAGATGGGATAATAAATAGCTGTCTATAAATTAGATCCCATGCTATATAAAAACAAAAATACTTTAATTAATGAAAAATGCTTAGTTCATTTCATTTCATGGTAAGGAATATTTATAATTTTCAAATTTATGGTGAGAAAGTAACCTTATAAGAAAATGAAGTGCCAAAGTTGGAAATGCTGTTTCAGAATTCAAAATGGCTTATCATAATATTCTGAAAGGGCAAATTCAATTTTGACAACATGATTAAAAATGGTAGTCTTAAAATCAATTCTGTTTATATATTAAACAATAGCGCTTGGAAACCATAACGATTTGACTTTTCGTTAATGACCGGGACTTTTGTTATTTTATAAAGAAGCCTAGATTTAAATTCATTAATGTTGCTTAAAAAGCAATTGCTTAAGAAATTTGTGCTTTAATTTAGTTTGTTATAGTAGAACGAAGCTTATAAGTGTAGAAAGATATTGCATAAGAAATTTGTGCTTTTATAAAGATTATAAGAATATAGTAACATTAATTAAGTACTTTGAATATGTTCAAGTTCAATTAATTCTGATTTGAAAATCTTTAAACCCTATGTTTAACATACTTCCTAATCTATACCTACAACAAAACTTCAAATGCCCATAACTTTGCGCTTTGAAGATATGATAAAACGGACATTTCAAGTATTGGCTGAGCGAGGTTTAAAATAACTAGAATGCGATATTTTCAGGTGCTACTTAGGAAAAATAAAATTAGAAAGCTGGCATTTTTGGCGGGGAAGGGTAGGGGGGGGGGGGGGGGGGGGGGGGGGGGGGGGGGGGGGGGGGGGGGGGGGGGGGCGGCCCTGGAAAGATTATGAAAAAGTTAAAGCATTGACATATTGACCCTTCCATAACTTTTGAAATTAACTAAATAATTAGTGTTCAGGTGTTTCACTCTTGTTCAGGAGCCCAAATTTAGTGGACTTGCTTGATTCCAGGTCATACCATGAACTTCAGTGTCTCTTTCCAAAAGCCCTTTAATCCTTAAAATAAGCCTCCTTAAGTTACGATCATGTCATCCTATTTATAATTAAAATGGCTGTATCTCCGAGAGTTCTAAAGATAAATCGATTCTGATTCGATATTCGTTCTCAGCGAGGTCTAAATATCCAGATAAATATAATGCAAGGGCTATTTTTACTTCTAACAAGCAATCATTAATGGGATTGTTGTCAACTCAAATAAATTATTTTGTACTTTTGTAAAAAATAAATATTTATATAAAAGTATTATTATTATTATTATTATTATTATTATTATAACAGATGGGATAATAAATAGCTGTCTATAAATTAGATCCCATGCTATATAAAAACAAAAATACTTTAATTAATGAAAAATGCTTAGTTCATTTCATGGTAAGGAATATTTATAATTTTCAAATTTATGGTGAGAAAGTAACCTTATAAGAAAATGAAGTGCCAAAGTTGGAAATGCTGTTTCAGAATTCAAAATGGCTTATCATAATATTCTGAAAGGGCAAATTCAATTTTGACAACATGATTAAAAATGGTAGTCTTAAAATCAATTCTGTTTATATATTAAACAATAGCGCTTGGAAACCATAACGATTTGACTTTTCGTTAATGACCGGGACTTTTGTTATTTTATAAAGAAGCCTAGATTTAAATTCATTAATGTTGCTTAAAAAGCAATTGCTTAAGAAATTTGTGCTTTAATTTAGTTTGTTATAGTAGAACGAAGCTTATAAGTGTAGAAAGCTATTGCATAAGAAATTTGTTCTTTTATAAAAAAGATTATAAGAATATAGTAATCTTAATTAAGTACTTTGAATATGTTCAAGTTCAATTCATGAAATTCTGATTTGAAAATCTTTAAACCCTATGTTTAACATACTTCCTAATCTATACCTACAACAAAACTTAAAATGCCCATAACTTTGCGCTTTTTGAAGATATGATAAAACGAATTTCATATTCGTGCTGAGCGAGGTTTAAATAACTAGAATCGATATTTTCAGGTGCTCTTAGGGAAAATAAATTAGAAGCTGCATTTTGGCGGGGAAGGGTACGGCCCTGGAAAGATTTTGAATAAGTCATAACATTGACACATTGACCCCACTTTAACTTTAGAAAATGACTTAATAATTAGTGTTCAGGTGTTTCACTCTTGTTCAGGAGCCCAAATTTAGTGGACTTGCTTGATTCCAGGTCATACCATGAACTTCAGTGTCTCTTTCCAAAAGCCCTTTAATCCTTAAAATAAGCCTCCTTAAGTTACGATCATGTCATCCTATTTATAATTAAAATGGCTGTATCTCCGAGAGTTCTAAAGATAAATCGATTCTGATTCGATATTCGTTCTCAGCGAGGTCTAAATATCCAGATAAATATAATGCAAGGGCTATTTTTACTTCTAACAAGCAATCATTAATGGGATTGTTGTCAACTCAAATAAATTATTTTGTACTTTTGTAAAAAATAAATATTTATATATTATTATTATTATTATTATAACAGATGGAATAATAAAAAGGAGTCTATAAATTAGATCCCATGCTATATAAAAAGAAAAATACTTTAATTAATGAATATGCTTAGTTCATTTCATGGTAAGGAATATTTATAATTTTCAAATTTATGGTGAGAAAGTAACCTTATAAGAAAATGAAGTGCCAAAGTTGGAAATGCTGTTTCAGAATTCAAAATGGCTTATCATAATATTCTGAAAGGGCAAATTCAATTTTGACAACATGATTAAAAATGGTAGTCTTAAAATCAATTCTGTTTATATATTAAACAATAGCGCTTGGAAACCATAACGATTTGACTTTTCGTTAATGACCGGGACTTTTGTTATTTTATAAAGAAGCCTAGATTTAAATTCATTAATGTTGCTTAAAAAGCAATTGCTTAAGAAATTTGTGCTTTAATTTAGTTTGTTATAGTAGAACGAATCTTATAAGTGTAGAAA
>ARYC01003867.1:0-11546 GCA_000711775.1 Oxytricha trifallax
TTATTTATTTTAATTTAATCATAATTTTAAGTTTTTACTTAATTAACTTACTTTCTCTAAAAGTAAGTTAACTCTCCACTTTCCTAAATTTATAGGATTCCAACTTTAATAAGTTAATTTATTTTTAAAACTTATTTTTAATTAATTTGAGGCATATTAGGGTTCACTCCAAGAACCATTTAGGGCATTAAAGGAAGATTCCAACTTCCTATTTAATTTTAATTCCATTAGAATTAATTTTTAATTTTAAATTTATTTAAATTTAATTTATATCTTTTAGATATATTATCTCTGATTTTAAAATTATAAATACATTAAATACTTTAAATTTTATATAAAATTTAAACATTCATAAAAATTTGATCATAGCTTATACTTAATAAATAATTTTACGTTTATCATTCAGCAATACTTTATCCATGTAAATTTGATTATCAAATAAACTATAAGTTTAAATAAGACAAAATTTATTATTATATAATAGTTAATTTTTATTTGATTTCTTTCATTATTATAAGTGTATAAGGTGTAAATAGTCAATAGAAAAAATTAAAAGTATTTATTTAAATATAAATTAAAACCTATTTTTATTTTATTTATTTCTCTATAAGTTTACATATGTATATTTAACAATTGTAAAAAATACTTGAAATTAATTTAATTGAAAATTATTTGATAAAATTTAATTGATTTCTTATAAGAAATGTTCTTTAATTAATTTTATATTTTATTTAAATTTTTTCTTGTTCAAATACAAATGAATAGTAAAGTTGGCTTATTAATTCTAAAGCTTTTATGGGGAATAAAACTTTAAGAAATCTTGATATAATGAATTAAGTCTTATAAGGAAAAGTTTGACATAAAGTTTATAAGTAAATTCTTATGATAAAAAGGCTTTGAGTATTATCTTATATGATTACGATTTTTACAACTAATAAACCTTACTTATTACTTAAGTTCAAATCTTCTTATATAGTCACAAGTCTTTAAGTGAGATAGATTCCAAAGCAGCAGTTAAGACATGATAGTAGCATCTTCTTACAAGATTCTGATTTATTCTACTAATATTCATTCCAAGCTCTTCATAAAGGCGGCCTAATAGTCTCTATAAGGGTTAACTTATCATGACTTACTTTGATTAAGCTCTAGTATTCAAGGGATTCAAGTCTCTATTTTTAATCCAAGAGTGCATAAGCTCTGCTGGAGCTAGCCTGTAATGATAAGGCTCAAGAAACATGAGTGGTAAATTTGAGATTGTCATACTTTGCCATTACTTCTTAAGATCTGTGATAGGGAGCGTTATCAATCATGATAACAGTATTCTTTCTCCACTCCAAATCTAAATCATCTAATGTAAGTGCTAGCTTGCACAAGAAGTACATAAATGAGTGTTGATTAGTTCTTCCCCTATTAACAGTGTAGAACAACTCTCCAGTACTTGACACTCCAATAATCAAGTTCATTTGACTAAGCCTCTAAGATTTTGTAACCCTATTCTTAACATATGGAGCTGTCCAGCCTCTTCTTCTCTCATCAGTCTAGTGCAATACTGATTCATCAATGTTAATAATTCTCTTGCCTTCACTTAGAAAGAGAATGAATTGTTAGGCTGCATACTAGCGTTGAAGCTTACTACTGTTATTGTTATGAAGGTTCGTTATCTGCTTAACTTACTTGTATGTCATCATTAGTTCATTCTTAAGGAACCTCCGAATCATCTACTTTGAACAGTGAAGCTGGATCTTTGACACTAAGCTTTTCTGTATATCTCATATTTAGATAGGCACTTAGTCATAAGTAAGCATATTCACAATATGAGTGCGAGCTCTGCTGTGCAGCTTCTTATACTTGCCTCTATTAACTTACTTAAGATTCCAAAAGTTTGCTTTTTTTAAGGGACTGTTAAGGTACCTTCTTAACTTATAGTATGAAATGCCAAGCCTCTTCATAATCTGCTAGCAGTTTAGCTTTTCAGACATCCTTAGTCTTTGAGATTCCTGGCCAGCTTTAGCTCTTTTTGCTGCTGCTCCTTTTCTTTCCTCATGATCTTGAGTTATCTTCGAGGCACTATAGCTTAAAGCTATGTATGCTGTCCAAAGACTGGAAGTGAGTCTTTCATTTTATGGTTCTCTAGTACTTTCTATTCTAATTCCTTCATATCAATTAAAGGGGCTCTTTCGAGCATACCTTAAGGTTCTAATTCTGATTAGGTATAGTCAGTGTAGACCTCAAGAGTTATCAGGCCTAGAGTCTATATTTAGTGGCCATCTAGTAACGATTCTTTAAATCCTCCTAGTTTACTTACTCTATAGGTTTCCTTAGGATCAATAATAAAGCCTTTGAAATTCAAAGATTCTAATGAATCTTCCAGATCATAGTAAAAGTTAAGCATCTCTCTTTTACTTACAGTCTCTATCTGAACATCAGCAACTGTAATGTTCCTTTAGTATAACATATTGGTTGTTATGTAATCTGCAGTATTGCTTTCATCATCTGTTTCACTACTTGAGCTTCGCTCACTATCTGAACTACTAGAGCTTTTATCTTCTTCCTCTTATTGGAAAAATTCAACCAGCTTAGACTATCTCTTTTAAGAACTTGATTCCATAAGTTCAGTGCTTAATTTCCTAATAATGAATTACTTTGGTGCTGGTAGGAAATCCGCATGCGGACATCGGATCATGCTGAAGGCATTTCATAATAGTGAAAATGACTATCTCATTATAGTAACAGTGCTGTCTTCATGAGCCAATATTTGGATATTTAAAACGGCTGATGGCACCTCCTATTAGAATTTAATGAACCAAGCGTAACTTACTGGCATCAATTTTTAAGAACTAGCTTAGAAGTGCAAAAGCAAGAAAGAGCTCTACAACTTTCTCACCCAGGATTGTCGGGCCTTCTTACCCAAGCCTGATTCAACCAACATTTACTTCTTCAAGTCCATCATAAGAGAAAAGAAGGAGGTAAGCATCTCTCCTTAATTGTAACCGTCTTCTTAGTACATCAGAAGAGAAGACGTCAAAGTGTCCGCAGTGCCTCACATAGAGGGACTTACAGTCCAGGACTTCCTCGATTATGCGAGAGACATCCCCAGACTACTCAACTTTCTCCCTGATGAGCGAGACTGGGTCCACTTAGACAGGCAATGGATCTGTGATTTGCTCTATACCTTAGACACCGACGGTGTCACCAACATGATTCATGATGCAATGCTTTAACGGAAAGAAAGGCTTGAGCAAAGCAGAGACCTAGTCATTGAAATGAGACCTGAATTTGTTGACGCACTCTCTAGATGCCTCAGCTTCAGCAGTAAGTTTACTCTCTTTACATTTCCGTTGTAGCCGAGAGAGGCAAAGCTGTGAATCTCATGAAGGACTCATCTAAAAGAAAGAGAACAAGACATGAAATTGAAGAGGTGAAAGATTATGAGACAGCCTTGAAGTCAGACAGGCAGCTCTTTCTATAAGAAACTAAGAGGCTGAAGCAAGAGCATGATAACTTGGAAAGTGAAGTACTTGACTTACGCAAAATGAAGGAGCAAGTTATGCAAGACTTCGGCTCTCAGAATCTGGAAGAGCAGGTGCAGAACTTCAGCCTTTGACTTCTGCTGGTCTCTATTCTTATCCATTCTCTGAACACTACTAATAGAAAGAGTTAGAATATGGTGAATTCTTTTAGAAATTAAGCTTTAAAATCATCTTCTTTTTAACCCCTCTCTTTAGGGGTTCCTATGGTCTATATCACTTTTCAAGTTTCTCTTTTAATTTGAAGCCTTCTTCAACCAGGCTTCCATACTTTCTTCGACCTCTTCATGCTCCTTGTAAGTTTCACTAAAAGACTTGTCTCTGCAACTCCTCCTTCCAAGTATAACTCACTTTTCAACTAAGTCCTTAATCTGCTCTGCCTTCTCATAAGCCTTCCTACTTCTCTTATTAGTCTATTTCTTCCCTTCCTTGCTCTTCAATCTTTCTCTGCCTGGCTCTTAAGTGATCTCCTCATATTGGCGCCTCACGCCGTTTTTGAAGATCTTCTCAACTTCACTAATAGGCTTGTCTTAGAACACAGTGTTCTGGCTCATATTCTCGACAATGAATTCTATGATAGAAGGTTAATAGAACCCTAATTTACTTTGAGTGTCTGGCTCTTCAGCCACAGCTTCAGTTTTCATTTCCTCTTCAGAGTCCTTCTTTGCTTCCTCGATATCCTTTTTGGCTCCTATGAAAGAACTTTCTACTTTTTCGACTATTTTCTCCACTATAGCCTTTACAACTGCAACTTAATGATCGATGGCTATAATCTATTCAGAAGGAACTTCGGGCTCCTTTGCTTGATCAATAATAACCATATCAATAGCTTCTTATTTGTCTTACAAATTAAATTATACTTCATTGAACTTTTTGTCTAATATAAGGTCGATCTCATTCTACTCTTCATAAAGAAGCTACTCAGCACTATCTTTGGAGTTGAGTCTATACAAAACTCTTTGCCATCTGCCCTTAGTATTAAGCCTTCCAATTCTTCCTATAATCTGCTCTTCAGACCTTTTAGAGAAGACATCTGCGATTATGAGGTAAGAACCTCCGTTCTAGTTGATTTCATCATTCGTCTGAATGTCAGTCCCTCTTCCATGAGCTTCATTCAGCAAGTATATTCCATATTCCTTTTTCGCATTCTTCATTAAGTATATGCCTTCAATCATGGATTCGATATTGGCGGCTTGCCCTCTGCTTAAACTTGTGAAGTCGTAGCCCAATCTCAAAAGGCCAATCTCTATTGCATTATAGTTAGTTGAAGCCACTATTAGAACTGGGGAGTGGCTTAGCTGCTCTATTATAATTTCTTTGATCTTAGCCAAGTAATCACTCTAATTAGTGCTCACAAACAAATCCGGGTATTGAGTCTTTTTATTTCCCTAGAGTTTATCAAGAGTGGGAAATACTACTGGTGTAGCTTGAAAAGCTAGCTTTAAACAGTTCTCTTCAGTAAAAGAGAGATTGCTTCCAGAAAATCCTATCACTTTATGAGCTTGCTGAAAGTACTCAAGAGAGTTGATTATGGTATCAACAGAGCCATCAAACATAATCCAGTCGTACTCGTCCACTAATACGTAGCTTTGCTACCATACACTAACAGCCTTGCTGTTCTTTTGCATCTTCTTTAATTAGGGCTAAGTGTAGAAAAAGATGCCAGTATCTTTGGCAAAGAAGTTTAGATTGCAATTAAGCTACATTGCTTTAATGACTCTCTAGTATCGTTTGAAGTCTCTTTGCACTAAGTGCACATTCTTGCTGAGTATAAAGACTGATCTTTAAGTTTTAAGAGCAATAAGGATTGCTAAAGCAATGCATATTAGGGTCTTGCCATTGCCAATACCAAAATGAATGAAGTGATTGCTGTTAAGGTTGTCACAGATATAGTTTAAACATAAGACCTGAGAGCAGTAGAATTTGAAGGCCTAAATTTTACTCCAAAGTTTCTAATTAGGCACTTACTCTTAAGAGTTCCTTTGGAGACCTGCTATTGAATCTGGATGCTACTTGGTTATATAAGTTCTCATTCTTGAATAGCTAAAGAAGGTCATTAACAGCCTTTTCAGAGAAGGCTTCCATAGTCCTTGGCAATTGCATTATTCTTTCAAGGTCAGAGAAGTCACAGTTTAGACAGTTGTCAATAGTGTGAATGCTTAACTATACATTTTTCTCGACTTGCGCATTCACAATCAACTACTATACTTTCCTGATTTGTTCAATCTTCCCAACCCATTATTGATCTCTGCTTTGCAGTCTTGAAGCAAGGCCTTTCATAAAATGCACCATTGAGACTTTGTCGATGACTTCTTGCTTTTATAAGAAGGTTTCCCTTGTTGAAGATATGTAGTCTTTTAAAGACTCTAAGTTAGGGGCAGAGCATAAGGCACATATTCTTACAAAGTACTCTGTATACTATACAGGAATGTCTCTTATAAGGTTCAATCCACAGTCTTGCTTAAGCAAGATAATAAAAGGCACGTTCATTATAAAGAAGGAATTTGGTATTAGTTTGATGACCTAAGGGTCAATTAAAAAGTAGTGCCATGTTTAAGCCAAAAGCTGAATGATGCCTGGATTAGAGTCGTTTAGCTTCTAGACTATAGCAAGCTGCTTACTTAGACATGTTGCCTCAGTAATAAAGACCAAGTTGGCTAAGCCTATAGCTTGTCTCGCATTGGGTGACCTTATGAGTAAGAGAATTGCTTCTTATATTAAGTTCTCTTCTGGTTGATATTTTTCCCCTGTATAGTAACTGAGGGCAGCCAAGAAGATACGAGCCTTGGAGTCTTAGTCTAGCTTTTAGTTACTTGAGATTAACTCTGTAATTAAATAGAAGAGCCCTTGGTTCACTTAGGGTTCATTTGCCATCTCAAAGTGCTAAAGGAACGAAAAGAGTGATTGGGTGTTGCGGGCCATTATATCTTGAAGGATCTGTTCCTTTTATTAATAATTTGATTATTTGAAACTTTCAAAGTGTTTGACCAACATCTCATGGCCAATGATTGAGCCATAGTTAATAACCAGCTAAGGTAAGGGTCTTGGAGCTTGCATTGATTCACTTGCCAAGCTCACAGTAGTCTGGAACTCACTCACCTTCATTTCCTCGTTTGAGAGGGAGTGGTTAAGATTTTCAGAGACCAGTGACTTGGTATCACTGCTGTTCTTGGCTTTCTTGCTTTTGTTATTGTTTATAAACTTTCTCACAACATTCTTAAAATCCCATGTCTTTTAATAGCCTTTGAAATCCTCCTGCTGCAACAGGAGTCTCAAATCATAGTTGTTTAAATGTAGGAATTCCTTTGCTCTATTGATTTTGATGCTATCTTGGGCTCCCTTGTACTCAGTTTTAATGCCCTTCATTTTGCCGCTCTTATCAATATTAGCCTTGGCTTCAAGATTTTCAAAAATCCGATCACCCTGCTCAAGAATTTGAGCTAACCATTCATTTGAATTATTATTCCATAACTCTAATATAGGTGCTTAGTAAAGGAAAAAAGCTTACCAGGGCTTCGTTCTTCAATCTATAGGGGAAAAGACTCAGCAAGCTGATCCCGCTCTTGGGCTGGATTCATGGTATTTTTAAGTTTTGATTATAGTATTATATACTGGATTTTTAAATTTAATAGGTGGATTATTAAAAAATACCACTGGATTCTTCAAATTTACTATAAGAAAAACCTCTCTCATAACTTATCCAGTGGATTTAAAGAGCTACAGCCCGCAAACCAGTTCAAATGCATTGCTTATGTTAATACCAACATATAAGGTGAAAAAAGTAGGCTTGCAAGAAATGGCGGACCCGCCATGGGTCTTTTGAGTGCTTTTCGAGTCTGGCCTCATTGAAAATTGGCTTTTTGGAAAAATCGAAAAATCCGAGGGCCTAATGGCGAATTCAACCCTAAACTGTTCATAACGTACATATAACCAGTAGAAATGTGCAGTGAAAGTAGAATGGAAAGCAAAGGCACTCGTTTTCGAAAATCGAGGTCATGGTTGAAGGGTGTCCAGACTGGCTTTGGATTCTAGACTTCAGACTGGATTTTAGACCCTATAAGAGGGGGAGTTTATACTAAAGTTGAATTTTTTCAAAAAGTAGTTGGGAAAGCTACTGGATTTTATGGACATATGGACTTAGTATAGTATAAGGAACACTTTCAACAATATATGATCACTAGAACACTCAAACTGCAATTAGCAGCATTCTTAAAAGACTCTCTTTCTAAGACTCTTGAATTGGCCCTCTCATAATAAGTTAAATTGTGAAGTTTGGAATTTCGCTATTTATCGATATTAAATCATCACTATACCAACTTAAAGATTCATCACGCATATATGTATTGTGGTTTATATATTATATTTATTATATTAATTGATAAAATATGACGAAATCAGCTCAGAAATGAAGGATATAGAACAATAGTAAGTTTGATTTCTAAATCTTACATGGTCTTTATTTAATTAAATTGGAAATGTCTAGGAATATAAATTCATGTTGAATCTTTGTTTATTAATTAATTACTTTATATAGATGAACATATTAAAGTATATTTTTATAGATAAATCTGAGATAAATAAGGGGACAAAGTTTACAATTGATATGCCTATTATTCAATTAATTGCAGAAACAACTTCAAGTCATGAAAATGCTGACTAAGACAATTAAAAAAATAAACAATATTAAACATATAATAAATTAAAAAATTTTTAAATTAAACTTGCTCAATTTTAACTCTTCTTATTTAATAATTTTTTTTGGCTGCCTTTACCCCTAGTATTAATTTCCATAAAGCTTTAGATAATAATAAAATAATATATTCTTTTTTACTAACAATTGTATCTATTTTTTAATATAAATTTTTACTATTTTGTTTAATTTGATTTCTCTTGTGTAAGTAATAGATTAAGGAGTTAATTTAAATTATAAATATTTTTAATTGTTTTTAATACATTTTTTATGATATTCGCTATATTAGGCACTTAAACAATTACTATTTTAAATTTAAAGGAGAAAAAGAATTAAATTTTTCTTTCAAAGTAGTAACTTCTTAAATGATAGATACATAAAATGAAATTCTATAATAATTCAAATTTTTAGAATATTTTTTCCTTGCTTAACGAGATTTTTTTAATTAGTCCCCACCCAAATTTCACAATCCCAAATCTTTTAATTTTTTTCAAGATCAGCAATTATTTTAAAATCTTAAATTGTATCCCTGAAAGCTAAATAAATAAAATATTTTTGTATGCAGGGAATAAATTCTGGATTTCAAATATAATTCAAAGATTGGGGAAGGTAAAATTCATGGAGCTTTATTCATTTCTAAGCTTGTTTCTAAGGAATATTTTTGAATCCTATTGTACTTGAGATATTAATCACATTTGAAAAATAAATTTTATTTAACTCTCTCGAATTTTAGTTTAAATATAAATATACTATATACATTAATTTATAGATAATTGAAATAAGAAACATGCTTTTAATTTTGATTATTAACTTTTTTAACAAATTAAAAATATTGTTGTGTTATTATTAACTAACATAGAAGCTAAATATTTTATAATTAAGAAAATCACTATTTTTTCTTAATCAAGTATAATAAGATTAAAAAATTGAAGATTTCAAAGAATATTCAGCAATGACTTTAAATTAAGAGAGAACTATAGGCGATATTCAGTATAGTATAAAATATTTTTTTTTTATAGGCAATATTGAGGGGAGTTTCTCATCAAAATTCTTTTATACTGCACTACTCGGGGAAGTTTCCTGCCCTATACATAAAAATATAAAATATTTATTAATTTTCCAAAATTTTTATCTTAAACTATGATCTAATTATTTATAATCAATCATCCAATATCATTTCTACCTTAACGAAGATTTCAAATTTAATGAAAATAACATTGATTATATATTCAAAATAATTAGTTTAACATTGTTTTTATATATAATTAGACAATAGAATAAATATAAACCTTGAAAATTATTTATTAGAAATAGTTCTTTAAATAAATATTTATAGTAATTGAAATTGGGATTTATATGTTTCTAATATTTTTATTGCCAAAAAAAATAAATTTGAATGTAAGGGACAAGAAACTAGCCACCCAATTTATATATAAAAATCTAACGATATATTATAATTTAATTTAGTATAGTAACAACTACAACGATGATAAATATAATTTAAATAATGATGAAGTTGATGAGAATGTAAGCTCAATCGATCTCAATAATTTCGTTTGTATTATACCTCATGAATTATTTTTATTTGTTAAATTTTTAATTCTCGCTTTTTTTTTTTTACATCATACCCATTACGAAATAAATAAAAATCAATTATATTGCAAATATATATAAACTTTATATTTTTTGGACATATTCCTTTTGATACCAGTTAAAATTTTTGAAGCTAGTTTGTCTTTTAAAGTTCATTTCAAGTGTGGTGCCAAAAGTAGAATACGATTATACAATCTATCTAGAATTAGCCTTAAATCTATCTAGAATCTTAGGGTGCTTTTTAGTGACTCCTGAACCAAAGATAGTGGATAAAAACTCATTGAAGCAGCTTTATGGAACAACATTCTAAGTCCAGGTAGAATTATCTTAAATCCAGAAAGATACTGATAAGCCAACATTGATAGATCCACAACTTCAAAGTCACAGGAGTTGCTACTGCACAAGTGAAAAAATTTTAACTGGCTTCAAAAGGAGGGAATGAATTTAAATTTATTTCGAATCATTGTTTTAAAGCCATTTTAAGAAAAAACTTACTTTAAATGTTTTAATGAAATATAATTTTTACTAAAACCGCAAAAAATAATTTCTTTAATTTAATTTTATTAAATCTTTCTATTATCTTAATCTTAATAACTATTAATTTTACAATACTCCTCTTAAGCAATGTTATTTGAAAATTGTATTAATTTAAAAATCTTCTAATTTAGTCATGGTTAAAAATTTAAAATTTGATTTAATAAGTGAGTCTTAATATTTATATTTCGATACTTATTTATCTCATCTCTTTTTATAGAATTTAACATACTATAATAAATAGAATTTAAGTTTATATATCTGTCCAATTAAATTTAGGATTATTATTCAAGAGATCAGATAAATTATTAAAAGAGATTTTAAAGTATAGTTAATTTACAAATAATTATATTGAACCTAAAAATCGCAAAATATTACAATCTGACATTAATTTGGTTAAATATATTAACTTATGAATTAATTAAAAAAATGTTCCTGCAATAACAGAAACGATCTGAGAAAATAGACAGCTAAATTCTAATTTGAAGACCGCTCAATCATTAAAAACTTAATATTGTAAATTATTAATCTTTTTTTAAATTTTCTATTGTAAATATTTGATACTTCAGAAGATAATTTTATTGAAAATAACATCAGTAACTAAAGTAATTTTATTGCTGAATAAAACAACAGAGAATCTCATACATTAAAATAATCAAATTTTAAAATAACACATCTATAAAGACTATCTTTTAAGGAGAAATATTCACTAAAAAACAATTAATCCACTTTTAATGTGGATTTGGACGACCCTTTAAATATAAAACTTTTATAATATAATATAATATAATTATAATTTTGTAACTAATAAAATCAAGACCTAAATTCCAAAAACACAAAAGATTGTTTAGCTGAAATTTAAATTTTAGATAAAAAATAAAAAAAATTTTGGTTTCTGTAGGGGTCGGGATTTGGAAAAATAAATAAATTAATAATGCTGCTGTCCTAAGATACTTATAGTAGATGATGATCCATTATTTATTAACTTTTTCAGTAATTTTATTACAAATAATTGTTTATTTAAATAGTTAGAATAAGTTACTCGCATAAGTTTTGTTTTAAATATATCTATAATTAAAATATTTATATATCTAATAAAAATATTGTAGTAATACATTTTATTTGGGAAAATGAGATCAAATTAATTTAATTTTAAATATAATTTATCGGTAATTTATTTATTTAAACCTATTCAATATGTG
>ARYC01003868.1:0-17571 GCA_000711775.1 Oxytricha trifallax
GTGAAGAAAATTTAGTAAGACTACCAAAATCAGCAATAAATTAATGAAAAGAAGAAGTAGGAAGAGCTTTAGAGGGAGAAAATCTAGAAAGAATTGGCTGATAACCCAAATCTATTCTTGATTGATCCAAAATTCATGGAAGCCATGAGCAAAGATGAAATCAAGTAATAGATGAAGAAAGAGAAGAAAAAGAAGAAGGGTAAAAGCTAGGCGTAGATGCCCTAGAAGCTAAATTAGTTTGGAATGCCGATTATTGCATAAATATAATAAATTATATATTCAATAATTTAATGTTTCTTATGTTCTTTTTATTTAATATAAAAATATTAAAAATAGAATTGAAATATTAATTGAGAAACGATTTAATAAATTGTTTATTTTTTTAAAAAAATAAACAATTAATTGCGAATTAATTTCATGAAAACTATAAAATAAGTTCTTAAAAAGTTAAATATGGTATACCCTATAAAAAATGATTAATGCCTAATTTAATTAGAAATATTTATACAGATAATTTTTAACAATATTTATGTTAAGTTATTGATTATATTTAATTGAAATCATTTTAATTTGATTGCATTTACTTAAGCAATATCCCAGAAGAGTAATAATAGCAGCCGCACTTGAAAGGCAAAATGAAGTACAAGGTTGAAGCCAAAGTATAAACTCAACCCCAATTCACTGGCAAGTAAGCCCTAGACTTGAAACTCCAAATCAAGGAAGTAATGAAGAACATGAGAAACATGGCTAATTAGAAACAACAACCAAAGAACAAGGAAAGACACGAGCGAAGAGACAGTTATGAGGACATGGATCAGAATGCCTTCAAGCCTGCTGCTCACAGAGAACCAGAGAATTACATATCCAATGAAACCAGGGAGTTTATACAGAATTCCATCAATAAAAACAAACTTAAAAGTGCTGGGTTCCTTCATCCTGCTCAGCTGGAGAAAATGATATACCTTGAAAAGTAAGCAATATTATGAATTTTTCATTTAAATTAACACATAATTGTTTGATAGTGAGGACGATGAGCAGGCGATGACTCACATGAAGTACTATAGCAATAAAAAGAATAAAAATGCCAATGAGGAGATTATACTGATACATACCAAGAGTGAACTTAAAGCACTCAAAGAAGTTGAGAAATCTATTAATTAACATTATTATAATTAGAAGATATCATTTTATATCCCCTAATTAATTTTTATTTAAAAGGTAAATTTTGAGAAAGCGGTGAGAGTAGGGATATAAAGCTGCAAAGAAGTAAATAAATTGCAATCAATGAGCTAATCACTAAGAGATATTGTATAAATGAGCAATCCTGTAATATTTAAGAAACCTAAGAAGAGACATCCAGAGGCAAGAAAGGATGCAGATGACTGAAATTATTGAGAAAAAAGGGGAATCAAGAAAAATTTAATGTTATATGTTCTTTAATTTATTTAACTTTGTTTTTGAGTAATATCCAAATTAATTTAATAAATAGCTAAAATTTTAATTTTATAATTTATTTGAGAATATTAATCATGAAACGCAACTATACCTTGCAAAATCCAAGAAACAGAGTCAATAACCTAATGTATGATATTTTCTTTAATTAAATGTATGATAATTTATCATGATATAGGACAATATAAGAAAACAGGAGTCTCTATGAGAGACTAGGATCAGTGAAATCATCTTTGGATAATGGAGCCCCACAGAAAAACATACATCTGCAATTAAGAGCAAAGGAAAAAATAAATAAAGATATCGAGTTGAAAACTATCAATTAATCAAACGAGATACTACTAGAAAGAATGTTCTCTATTTTTACTGTAAGAGTTGAAATATTTATACATTAGAGATTATTGAGACATATTTATCATTAAATCATTGTTATATAGAGGAAAAGACCAAGAGAGAAAGGTTTCAATGAACTTGGTAAGCCATTCAATAAATCAGAATACGATTTGAAGACTCTAAATCTCAATGTGAGAAAGTAAGAAAATGACAAAATTTACAGAGATAATTCTGCAATGCTAATAAAGCTCCAACAAGCACAGCCTAAAATCTTAAATAAGCATCAGTGGAAGCAGCACTTGTAAAACTACACTTAAATGAAAAGAATGATAAGATATCATGGAACCACTGATAAATAAAGCGCAAATTTGCAGAATATATCAAACTATGGTGGTACGTTGAACAATCAAACTTTAAATTCAACTAATGGCAGTAAATTCTGCTAATTTAGTGCAGGAGGTTCCAAAATTATTTACGATTTTAATAAGTCAGCCTATGCAACAGCATCCTCAAGTGGCTTTCATAAATCCTCTAGTGGCCTGTATGCAAGTAATAACTTCGATAAAGAAGATTAATAAAGATTGAATAGACACAATACCACAGCTTACGCAAGTGGGTTTAATAGGTACTTAAAGCCTGGTAACAGTAAAAATAATACCAAGCATTTCAATAAAAATAGACTGCTTTAAAATGCAGGAGATTAATCACAGAAGTTTTTCAATAATAGAAGCATGTCTATAGATCCTGCTCTCATACCAAACGATTAAACTTTATTTGAGGATGAAAATAGACCTTAGACATCGTATATGAATAATACCAGCATTCTGAGACCTGGTACAAGAGGTAACAACCTTGCAATTGATCATAACTCCAATTTCAATAATAATCCTAAGTAAATAGGCAGGGGTATAGAATCTAAATTTAATAACACAATTGACTACTAAGGAGTTAACTAATAATCATTTTATGGACTGGATGTTGACGAAGATAGAACTGTACTGTGAATCATATCAAATGTTTTAATAGTTTTATTTTCCACTTTATGTTTAATTTAAACCTAAAATAACATGGTGATAGTGGGAATAATAAGACAAAATAGAATTAATTAATAATATTATTAACATTTTAAGCAGTAGTATTAATCAGAGCCTACTCATTGGAGTTTATTTACTGTTGTTTCCTGGTAGGGGTCTATATTGCATGTTATTCCTTAAATTTATAAAAATAAATTGAATTTAATATTCCTGCTAGCTCTTAAATTATCTGAACTCTCTTATTCCACATTATGTCTACCCAGTCCTCTTTCACCTCTTGGAAACAGTATTTGAGGACAGAAAAATTAATTGGTAATTTATCATAATGTGATATCTAAGTTTAAATTGAAAACTAATATGTATGATTAAAATAAAACGATTTTTATGGTTATATTAAGATATTAAAAATCTGTTCATTATAAGTCATCTTCGTTATAGTACAATTCTTCATCAATATAGTCCTCGTCTTCCTCTTCTTAGTCATGTAAATCTCTATTATAAGCATTTAAGTTTATGTTTTATAAGTTTTATCGTCTATATTAGCTGTTACTATTAATGTATTAAAATTTTTCATTCTTTAATTGGGTTCAATAACAATATACTAATTTATATTATTTTTAGTGATATTGACCAGCTAACTCGAGGATATATCTCTATCATTTGTGATTGAAACGCCTTCACTATGATGAATTTGCTCTTCATCGTTATCAAGTGTGTAAGGGTGTGGATACTCCTCAAAGTCGTCTCTCTTCTGTGGATTATTGAACTATTACTACATCATTACTATATTCTCCTGTTATTTTTATTGCTAATTCTAACTCACTTCATTGTTTTATTGTAAGTGTCTTGTGTTATTGCTTTAAGGGTTTTACTTTAACTTAGCTGCTACTAATTGCATACTGTCGAGATCCTCAATGGGCAATTCACTTCTTAGAGTTTCATTTGATTTATATTGTTACTGCATAGAGTTGTTACTTTGATTTTTGTTTCCATTTGATGGCTATTATGATTGAGCATTCTAAACCAACTAAGCTTAATTTTGAGAAATATTTGCTTGATTTTGTTAAGAGCTGTATTTCGAATGCTAATCGTCCTGCTGAAATTCTAAAAGCTGTTTTTCCTCGGCAATTTCAATAAATTACTCAACCTGCTGTTGGACTATGACTTTTAGCCTGGGGTCTAACTTCTTAAAATTCATGGTGTCCATTAAGAAGTTTAACTCAGTTAAAATCATATCCATTGCTTGGTGTC
Organism: Oxytricha trifallax; assembly: GCA_000711775.1. NCBI lineage: Eukaryota > Ciliophora > Spirotrichea > Sporadotrichida > Oxytrichidae > Oxytricha > Oxytricha trifallax. The sequence continues at coordinate 4,071 of ARYC01003868.1, forward strand.
ATATTCGTGGGTCCTTTCTGGGTTCGGTTTTTTAAATCCCGAGACTAATTGTTTTATCAAGTCGATGTCTTCTTGAGTTTAAGGAAGTAAACTATGACCATCTTGATTCTTTTGAAGAGAATCTATGTGTTCTTCGTATTCCTGGGATATTCTGACTATGTTATCATGCTGCTTCATCATTTTATAAGTGAAAAATTAGCCATAATAATATAGAAATATATTGCTGTTATAGCTTCTGATTGGAAATATTGCTTCTCAAAATTCTTGCAGTTTTAGCATGAGCCACTACTTAATTTATTATATGAGGAAAGCTTCCGTTTTTCTAAAGCAGATCCTGGTTTAGATACTTTCTTTTCTGAAGTCTCTTAGTTAGTTTCTCTTGGATCAATGTCAGATAAATTTGTGAATATTTCCATTGGTTCTACTTTTTGCTCAACAATTGAAAAGTCAATTTTTTTCGAACTTTTATTTAGGTTTTGCACTTAAAAGTCACTGAAGGAACCACTCTTGTGAAAGACAACTTTCTTCTAACTTATATCCTGGTTATCTTATGCATTGAATTTAGACACCTATACTTTTTTCCCAGATTTATTTATCGGTGGCTTCTTTTCTGTAGACTTTTAAATATGATTTGTCTTGGACACCAATATCTCCGTTTTTCTCTGTCTACTTGAGGAATTTTATGTTTTATTCTTCTATGATAAAATAAGATAATCCCTAGTCTTGCTTCTTTCTGTCCTTGTATTGTTTTCTTTTTCATTTTTCATTTATTAAGTCATACTTTAATTTTGAGTTCTTCTTTTACTAGAATCGATTTTATCAATCAAACTTCTTTGGCGTGTACTGCTCTAAATAGATCTTTAATTCTTTCTAACTATTTATTTCAAATTTTCAATGTCTTAATTCTATTTTATTGGCACATCTGTGTTCTAACCTTAGACAAGATCATTTCTACTTTTCGATTCTAAATTAAAAAATTATTTATTATTTCGAAAACTTACTCTATTTTATGTGAAAAGTGCCATTAGTTAACGATTTCTATCTCAATCTTTAAGTAGGGCTTCTACTATTCGAATGACTTAATGACTCAATGAACGTTTGATTCAAAGAATTCTTTTTAGTTTTTGCTATAAAAGAAATGCCTAGTCCCTCTAGAATACGAGATGGTATTTTAAAAGTTAAGACTTCAGGCCTCATCCATTCTACTCTGATTTCTTATCCCTCGCTCTTCATTAACTCAATATTTTTCAGCAAACATAGAGCTATTTATTTCTTGCATTTTTCATTAATGCCTGGGTTATTTTGCATATCCAGAGAGACCAATGTAGTGTTTTCTCTAAGTGAGTACTTAATTAGATTTTTTATCGATGGTAAATCGAAATTGTTACCTTAGAGATCAATTAGCTTTATGAATCGATCATATCTAAGACATTTCTATAAATTCTCAATAAAGAATTGGCCCAAGTAATTTCGCTTTAAAATCACTTCTCTTAGTCCTTTTCGATTTTAAATCATATCTTTCTTTTGGTAATAGCGTGTTTATTAAATGTGCATATTCTTAACTGGTGAATTTTGTTAGTTCATAATTAAGTTTATGATCTGGTTATCATTTTAAATAGGTTGGTTTTAGACATTGAAAGATTTTGTCTCAAGTTCACCATGTCTTAAACCTGTTTTCCAAAGTGTACTTTCTCTTTTTTCTCCTTATTCTTTCATAAACTTTACAATATGTATTGAGTCTTAATCTTATAGATTATTGTCTGATAAATCTAGCTTTTCAATAGAATTGTTTAGGACAAGGCCTTTCATCAGCATTTGTAAATTATTAAACTAAATAATAATGACAACTTTTATTCTAAGTTCATGAATTAAGTTTACTTTAAGAGAGGTTACAAGCTTGAAAACAAAGAGATTTTATAGACTTAGATTAGCCTATTGCTTGACCAATATCCTCCCAAGCTTTAGATGTAAACTTAAAATGTGCGATTTAAATGCTCCTCAAATTGTGATTTGTTTAGATATTCTTAACAAGACCTGGAACAATTAAGCTATTGATCTTTTAGTTTTAACTACATTTTTTCTCAGCAGACTTCATTAACATATCAGGTTAAACTGATGTAGCTTAACCATTCCCTGATTGATTAACATTTGAAGTATTAAGACCATTTTACTCTCCAACTAAATTATTAACCTAAGGTCTGTGATTATTTGATAGACCCCCTTCACTTGGTTTGCATATATACTCAAATAAATTTACTTTCTTATTTCCTCTTCTATAACTATCCTCGAATCTCTACAACTCTTTAGGCCCACATTTATCTGAATAAATAAAAATCGAGGTAATGCACTGAAAATCAGTTAAAATGTGATTGAAAAGAGGAGCATCAAGTTTCGTTAAGAAGTCTAATGAACACCTCATCTCATCTGATTTCAACCTATGAAAAAATTTGTAAATTTTAACTGCATTATTTCTATTTAACTTACATTCTCTAGACTAATTCTGAGTACTGTTGGATCATTCTATCGTTCTTACCATATCGCTTATTTGCATATTGTTTTGTTAATTCATTGATGCTTTCATTTATATTAATTAATCTATTAAGTAAACAATTATCAATCGATTAATGGTTCTTTAAATTATATGAATATTGATTAAATTAAAATACTTCTTTGTGTCATTTTAAACTGCATCTAGCTTTTCTTAAAACTGTTAGTAAATTCAGCATCTTAAAGACTTGATTCATCTCCAATCGAGTCCAGAAATGGATTCCTATTTTAGAATGTCTTGTTTTAAACATCTTATCTCATTGATTCATTTCTTCTTTGATTGGGCTGATTGCGATTGTTTGTATTATGAGTTTATATTTGATTGTTAAAGAAGCTGCTTGAAGTTCCATTTTATAATTAGTTTTAGCGATTATTGTTTGTTTGATGTGTGTTTATATTTGTTAAACTCATGTTGCTTGAGTGATTTATACGAAATATTCTTCATTAAATTATAAAAACTATGTAATGAGTGTGTACTTTCCAATTCTTCTTAGTATAACCCATATGCAGTGCCAATATGTGCATACCTGTCAATAAATAAAATCAATAATAATAGTCATTCATTTAGTATCCAGAATTAGATAAGTTAGATTAATTAGTTTGTTGTGTGTATTAAAGATTTGATTATTGCTGCTAACCGAAACTAGTAGATCTCTTATTTCTGTTTTTACTCATTTTATTTTGTATTTTTAACAGTAGAATATTATTTGATTTTAACTCAAAATTAAAATACTTAATTGATTAAAACTTATTAAGAATCTTGAAAGAAATGTCTTCTCAATAATGGTAAAATATAGATGAAATATAATTGTTAAGGTCCTAACTTTTAGAAATGATAGCTATCACAACCCCTAAAGAGCATCTTGACAACGGCATTTTACCTATAAAACAACTTAGGAACACCCTGAGAAATTTAAACATAATTATGTCTGAGGAAGAAATACGTGATTTGGAGTTGTTAGTTGACCCTCATTCCCTCGGCAGCTTTTCAGATTAAAAATTGGTCAATGCTCTCACAAATTTAATGACAAAATACGATGAAAATGAGATGCAAATATCACTTCATACCTTGGATAAAGACCAAGACGGAAAGATAAGCATGGAAGAATTCGACTATTTTATGAGTGAATATGGAGATAAACTATAACACTATGAGAAGAAAATACTGTTTTAAGAATTGATACAGCCAACTGATCACTTGGATTAAGTTAAAATTGATACATTGATCTATAAAATCTAGAATTACAGGTGAAAATAAGAACAAATGGGTTACTCTGTTGTGTGTTATTAGAATCATTAAATAAGATGAGTGTGAGTTAATTAATAATTTAAATTTAAAAGTATTTCAATAAGTTAATTATAAAATGGAGAGTCATAACAACGTTCAAGACGCAGCAGATTTGCTCAGATAAATGGATATAGACGGCCAAAATGAGAACTTTGTAGATATTGTCGATGGTAAGTTGTTTATTCATTGTATAAATATTGGATGTAAATTTCAAAGAAATGCATATTGCTATGCTAAAATAGAGAGTAAAATTTGAGGTTTTTAAATAAAATCGCATAAATCAATACATCTAAGTATAAACGCAAACTAATTTGTCAAAATTGTTAGTTTAAAGAGTATAATAATAGAGGTTTAATAAATGCGATCAAATATAATATTGTCTCTCTTATATTTCAACAAAATGAAGTGTCGTTTTGCTTGACTTCATTTCATGAAAGCATGAGTTTGTCTTTTGTTGTTCAGAATTTGAAATCGAATTGGAGTCCGAAGGGGAGGTTTTTGCTTTTTTGTTCAGCAACGGCAGCCTTGAGGTTGAAGCCTGAAACTACACCAAGAGTCAAGGAGCTGCTTACTCTGTGCTTGAAGGTGGCATCGAGGAAACCGTGATGGTTCACTCTGAACTTAGCTGAGCTATCATCATTAAATTACTATATATAATCTCCTATTTACTCTATACAGTCACTAATCCTGTTTTAGATAAAGTCCAATTGATTTCACTATGGTATAATTTAAGATAAAGATTAATTTATCATTGAATTTGTGAGAATAACCGAATCTAGCAGTGAGAAGTTTCTTTTGGTAGTCAAGAGCGAATTCTGTGCCAACTGTTTGAGTGAGAGTGGCGATGTGGTGGAAGTACAAGAACACATTACCAACTTGCAACTTATATATTACTATTATTAATGATTCATCTTGGATATATTGAAATATAGACATATTTATTATATTTAATTAACTGATTCTTGGAGTTTGACTCGTGCTTCAAACCTAAGTAGCAGGCTGGAGCAGTCTCCCATGAAAGACCAAAATCGTATTTTTCGAGGTTTTAGGTTCTTGAATCAAGAAGCAAATTGTATCCAACGATCAATTTTAATTTAAATTTGGACAAGTTATATGAGGCGCTATAAAAATTATTAGATCAGATTTGATCTAGCAAGATAAGTCAAGTTATGCTCAAGAGCGAGACTTCTCAAGTTGAAGAGCAATTTAGCCTTTGCTTATGAGTTGTTGAACTCGAGACCTGCCTTTATGACTGGCACGCTGCCTGATGGAATGGCTTAGGTTGTTGTGTTCACGATATATTGAAGTCCCTTTTGTAATCAATAAGTCAAATTCGGTTTTAGAATAAATATCAAATTTCAATATTAATTAAAAAATATTCCAGATTTATAATACTCATAATTCTATTCAGTTTATTAATATGATTGAGTGACTAATTTAAAATCAATATATAATTATAAAGCTTTTCCCCAGAAAATATTAACCCCAAAAATGGAATCCTAAGCTTAAACATAAACAATCACTGATTTAGATGCGCCACCATAAATTGTAAATTTTGAGATAAAAAAGAAGTAAAACATAAAATGGACTGAGGAGACTGTTGACAATGAGCACATGAATAAGAAGAAGTCAAAGATTTGCTGTTAATATGAGAAACCAAATACTCTTCATAGTAGTAATGAATATGCATAAATAAGTTATATTAAGAATCCCCTATATAAAATGAAGTGTTTAAATATAATCAACATTTAATTTTTATATTTGCAATGATATTATAGTTATTTATGTGAATGTTCGTCGGAGAGCAATAGCGATGAGGAAGATGAGAGAAATAATTACGATAGACCTCCTAAACACATGAGGAAATAGCATAATCATAAGCATGACCATAAACATCATAAACACTCTTCAGAACCTCATGAAAATATTTAGAAACACAAAAATGACTGATTTCTAGAATATGTAAGAATAAAATAAGCCTATTGATGAAGAAATATCGAAATGTTTGTGTTTGATAGTGTTAAATTATTATTTAATTTCATAACCGAGAAAGTGCAATATTCTTCTTTCAAAAAAATGAATTTTAATTAATTCTTATAAAAGTATCAAATTTTTAACAAACTGATTAAGTTTAAAAAGATATATTCTTTAGAATAATGAAATTAACTTGAGATTAAATCCAAATGAATCAATCCAGATATCTTAACTTGAGGACAGGATGTACGCCATCTTCCATTGTCATAAAATCTTCTAAGAATGTATGGAAAGTTCTTTCTTGGCATAAAATAAATCCATCCTTTTTGTTAAAAGCTTCATGCTTTCTGAAATTATGAACAAATTCAACTATAGTAGGGGCTTACTTAATATTAATTCTCTCTATGAAGATAAAATATACCATTTTTTATATGACTTTTATATATTTTTTTAGGCTGATTCTTTGATGTTCAAGGTTTTGAAGATTGAGTCAAAAACAGAATTTTCAAACATAACCAGTCTTTCAAGTACTGGAATGATGTGTATGTCAGCCATTGAAGGGTGCGATAATCCAAGCAAGAATTTTCCACCTTTCAAGTTAGTTTTAAGCCAACTTTCCATTTCAGAAATAGTCTTTTTGTAATTCTCTAGTACTTCCTCACTCTTGCCCTTGCTTCTATAAAGAGTGAAGTAAGCTGGCATGTACTTTGATCCAAACTGTTCCATCAATAACCTCTAATGAGCAGCTTAAATGGGCTCTTCTGAGTAGAGTTCTAATCCTTGCTTTCTTCCAAGATCGTTTGCTAGATCCTGAAGAACTCTGGATTCTGGCATGAGTGTGTCATCTTAAAGCTCTATTAGAGGGAGGACACCACCATTTGCAGCTACATGCCATGGAGCCTTGGCTTCTAGGTCGATTTCGCATAACTAAAATTCAAGATTTTTAGCAGCCCAAGCAAGCCTAACTCTCTCAGTAAAAATGCATAAGTTATGACTGTATATTCTTGGATAAACTTTGTTAGTTGCTGGTTTTGGGATCTCACCTGAATAGTATCTTATAGTTTCCAATGTTTAAGTGTTTTCAACTGCTTCCATATCTTTTCTATTAAAAACTACCATTAAAAAAATATCTGTATAGTTGTTAAAATTTAAAAAGATTAATTTTCTGTGCCTAATAATTTATGCAATATTATTTGTATTATAAGCCCTCGCTTAATTATAAATTTGATTATTGTTAAATTAAGCAAATCTATTCAAAGCTTGAATCCTTGGATTATATTTTTTGATTTTCCCAAAGATATTCATTTTTTTAATTATTTTTAATTATAATGTATCCTTAATTTATTATAAAAGAATAGCTTAATAAAACATCATAATAATCATAATATATGAATTCACTCCAATTTATAGAATAAAATGAAATTAATTATAAAAGTATTAATTTATTTTATTTAAGAGAAAAATGTTTAGAAAAACATAAAATTAACTCCTCTCAAAAGACGATGTAGGGAAATCAAAACCTTCTATGAGAACCCTTCCAGAACCTGAATTCGCCTATGGACACCCTATTCCTAAGGAGACTGATGGAGTTGGAAAATGTAAGTGACATTTCACTTGAGTTATTTTAAATTGATCTAATTTATGATTTATTAGTGACAAGCATATGGTCATTGCATTAGCGAAGCATGAAGGGACTCCCTGATAAGGACTTTAAAACTTTAAATAAGGCATCGATCTATAACAAAGCAGTTACGTGCTAGACACAGTATAACTTCAGACAAAATGTAGACATCAGGTTGAAGGAACCCAGGAGACAGGGACCTATGTACCTACCTTAAGAGGAGTTCACTTATGGAAGATAAAACAGACCCAGCACACCAATTAAAGCAGTTGTTAGTGGATTTTATGGAGATGTAAACTTAACAAGTGCTGAATGCATAATATATGATTAATTTATAAGTTTTTAGAATATGATAAAGTTTAGCTGAACAGCAGATCTTAACTCGCTATGATATTTTGAAAGAACAAGCAAAACCAATAAGCTTGGCTTAGGCTCGCAATCACACTCGAGGTTCTTAAATGTTTTCAGATCATCTAAGATAAACAGCGAGAGATGAATAATTCAGACAGTCCAAGACTCTCTTCAAAATGAAGAAATTCCAAAATGCTGCATAATTATTTTTTATTTAAATTGCTATATTTCTACACCAAGAACCAACTCTCATAACAATGGTGGCTTAAATGGGCTTAGAAGAACTGGTTCATAAGCAGTTTTTGGCGCAAATAACAAATAAATATGAGATTAATTGAACATATCAAAATAATTATAAGCTTAGTTAAGAATGAATTGCGTATAACTCTGATAAGCATAAAAATCATTATATTACTAATTTAACTTTTGTATTTCAATTGCTAAAGATTTTAAGATACTGAAATGCTTCAAATTTAATGCATATGAATAAATTTAAGATATCAAGAAAATACAAGATATATATTAAGTTAATTTTAAGGAAACTTTATTTTTAAATAGAATGAATCAAAAAGTTTTTTGAAGGCATTTTTAAGAATTTATTTCATTTACTTTTGTAATTTCTATTAAGAGGAAAATATAAAATGAGCTATAATTCAAATATGAATTCTTATTTTCTGGGATATAACTAAAATCTCCTTGTCTTTTGAATTCCTGTTTAAATATGTAAATATACTATTAGTAATTATTCTTGATCATAATATTTCTTTTTCCAATAAATTTTTTCCTAAATAAATGTTATAGATATTGATGATGCAAAGAATTATAACTATTTTATGAAAAATAACTTAATTATTTATTTTACATCTAAAAATCATAACTGAAATTAAAAACAAATTATTACATATAATGAAGTACAACTATTTATTAAATTATTCATCATTTTATTACGATTGGGATTCTATAAATATTTATAGTTCTATTATTTGTAAATAATGAGGCCCGCTAAAGCTCAATAAACCCTTCGGAAAGGCTCGGTTTAGATAAGTGTCCCAAGGGGAGACTCCATCATCTCAACTTTCAATTAGAAATCTTAATAGTAAAAAATCATTGAGTTGCAGTAAAAACATAAGGAGTTGAGAAGAGTCAGGAGAGAAAATAAAGTTAACTCCGCAGATATCAAAGATAAAGTTCTAATTTATTTTTATGTTAAGGTATAAATTCGATTTATGATAAATTGGTGTTAAAATTCAACATAAAACTTGTATGGTATATTTTTAATACAATTTTGTTGATATACTAAGTACCTATCAAAGTAATTAATACTAAAAAAGTAAAAATTATATCATAAATGCATTTATCCTATTTAAAAATTTACTAACAAATAAAAGAGAAAGATGCTGATGCATTTGATTAAGCAGTCATTATCCTATTTGAAAAAGACTAATTAATCACGATTTTTAACTTCCAGCAAGGCATGTACAATATCCTCAGAATATTTGGAATGATGATGATAGCTAAGGTGATCTATAATTTTACATTTGAAAATTCAGACTTCATCAATTAGCTGGGTTTCTCCTTGTTATGGGTGGGTTTATTGAAATTCGGGAAATTTTATTTGATGTCAAATATACAAAAAACCATAATAAAAGTCCAAGAGGAATACCAAAATGAGTTATAGGACTTGAAAAATGGGCTTGGAGTTAATAAGCGGGAGGGCTCCTTTAAAAAGTATAGCACAAATGATACAACAGCTTAGTATGAAAGAAATTCTCTACTTGGAATAGGCTACGACACTATACATTTTTAATGAATTTATTGCATATCAAACTAGTTTTTAATACTTTACCCAATACAATAAAATTTAATCTGGAATAATCAACAATAGAACAATGACATTTAAAACAAAGAGTCAATAAATGCTGCCAGAGAGAGACACCTCATTCAAAGAAAATCGTAGCTCAATTACCTCATTTAACACGTCGAGTCGTAGATTAATTCAAGGGGTTAAGAAGCCTGTACCCCAAGGTAATAAATCTTTCCTGGACGATTTATCTACTGCAACTATTTTGGAGATAAATGGTATTTTACAATTCATCCTGATAGCTTTTGTTACTTAATATGGTAATAACATCGATGAGTTTTTGTAAAACTAGAATGTCTAAAATCATCTCTTTCTTTGGTAAGCCTTAGTAAATATTTACATAGCCTTTTATTCATTTATTCTTGTTTTATAGTTTCACTGGTGCAATCGGAGTCTGGTTCATAAGTCTTAAAGGTCTCTTCCATGATAAAACTAAAATAGCAGCGCATGTTACCTTCATAATTTTATTTACCAGGTTCACAATAAACCTTAACCAGTTTGTGTTTGATTTGTCTAGCAACATTTTCATAGCGTATTTTTCTATGAAAAAATTGCATTCTATGGAAATTTACAGGTACGAGGAATTTAAGAGAGTTAATGAGCTTTCTCACAAATATGGTAGATATGAAAGAATTTTCTAAAATATGAGAAGCGGTTATGCTATTCTAAGCTATCAAGCTATACATTTTTAGAATGAGAATTTCAAGAAAACTCTTGGGATCAAGCAAGACATATAAGTAATTTATCATTAATCCCATAAAAATTGTATAGATCTTTCCAGTACTAAAACAAATTATTATTAGATTAGTTTTCATTTTTTTTAATTAAGAGAAGAATGAGGCTATTTGGGCAAGGCTCGAACTAAAATGATAGTAGTGGCATTGAAAAGAAAAATAATACTTAGGTCATTAAGTTTGTCTCTGCAATGGAAGATTTGGTGAATTTCTTAAGAAATAAACCTACTGTCGAAATTAACGAGGAAATAGAATACTACTCAGAGAAAATTGATAGTAGAAGTGGACAAAAATATATCAAATTCTTCATCCTTACCTGTAAGATTATAAGATATCTTAATTCATTATAGTTCAATTCATCTTATGGGATGGTTAATAAAAGATTCTTAAACCATTTTTTATTATAAATAAAATTCTATCTATAGAGCTACTTGATACTTTATTAAGATAAAAGATTTGAGTATTCACTTAATAATTTATAAATGCCAATTAATTTATAAAAAAATACATTTAGAAATTTATGGGATTAAGATACAGCTAACTATAAGAGATATAACTCAAGATAAGAAACATTTAGATCAAAGAATACTTCAACAGCTAAGAAACATGATGTTTAAATCTTTCACGCATGAGATAAAAACTCCTCTCAATGCCGTTGTATAATCGATAGACTTGAGTAACCAGTTTATCAAGCAAAACCTAACACCTTGTGATAAAAATATAAACAATAAAGTCCCTGAGAGAAGAAACTATAAATAGCTTCAAAATTATATGAATACTATTGAATCTGGAATACATATACTTCAGAACAATCTCAATGATCTAATTGTAAGATATTTACTAAATTAAACTCTTTAGGATTATCAAATGATTGAGAATGGAGAAATGAAAATCAATCCAAAAACTTTCAAGCTCAAAGATTGTTATGATTAGATCATTCGTATAATCAAACCTTAAATCTAAAATCCTAATGTGAAGTTTACAAGTTATTTTGATCCAAATATCGCGACAACTATTGAAAGTGATTAAGAGAGAATCATAAGAATTGTGCTTAATCTCCTCTTAAATGCTCAAAAGTTTACTTAGTCTGGATTTATCAAATTTACAATGAAAAGTGTGATGTAAAAGAGAGATGTTTCAACTCCTTAAAGTGGGAGAGTAAGAAACACGAATTTTGTCAGGTTTGAAGTGAGTGACTCTGGCTTAGGTATACCAGATGATAAAAAGCCATACATTTTTAATTTGTTTGAAAGTGACTTAATGGCGTTAGGAAGCTTGAATCAAAGCTAGCACTAAAAATGTAAGCTTTCTTAAACACACTAATAATTTATAGCTGCCAAAGTTGGCTTGCCTATCTGTCAGCTGCTTTGTTAAAAACTTGGTGGTTTGATTAAAGTTCACTCATAAAAAGGAGAAGGCTCCAAGTTTTGGTTTATTCTTCCAGTAGTCCAAAAAAGAGTTGAAAATAGTATGAACTAAGGAGAATCTTCTGCTCATAAAAATCCAGCTAATATAGAAGATACAGAAGCCTCAGGATCAGAAGAAGAAAAACTAGAGTTCATTTAAAAGTATAGCAGCGAAGATGAAGATGAGTCAAATTATGGTCTCCCTGAAAATTTTGCAATGACTAGTTAGATGCTTCACGACAATATATTGATAAACTTTTTCCAACCTCAAAATTATGACTATCGTAACAATTAATACGATGACAAATTTGACGATGAATAATCTGAAATGGGGAACAGTCTCTTTCCTGGACATAATAACAATCTCTTAGACCCTAGAAAATCATCTAATTTCCAACCCAGAAGAACAATAGGTGGAGCAAGCATTAGAGATCCAAGATAGAAAAGCTAATTTGCTTATCAAACATTTAACGCTATAAATTGTGAGGATGATAGAAGACACGAGGAGTTAAAGAATGATATTTCCCCTTCTGGTAAAACAAGACCTAGATCTAATTAAAGACTGGCTATTAGCTAAAATGTAAATAAAGTAAGCGTAAAAGATCAATCTGAACTTAACAAGTCATTTGATTCCATTTCCATAAAGTTTCAACAAGCCATTTCGAACAACACTAACATTATTATTATTGAATTGTTCTTAGTTTTTAATTTAACGGTAACACAAAGAATTATCAACATGAATCAAATCATTTGAGGCTTGAATTTTTGAATGATAGAATTTGCCCTAAAAAGCCAAATGACTTCAAAGGAATGAGACAGCTAAGAGTTAATTCAAACTATAAAATGATGAAGAGAAGAGCGTATAGTGATGATTATAGTGTCACTGAATAATCTGAAGATGATTATAGTATTATAAGAATAATATTTTCAATAAATTTATATATACAATTCAAAAGCAATTCCATTGTTAGATGTAATCGAATTTTTATAAATATTAAGTGCTGCATTTTTTCAATCTTACTAAAACATTATTTGGGATAATAGTTAAATTTAATATTAGCTTTTAGTATTGTTTACTGTATTCTTTATTACAAAGCTATTTATAAAAAAAACATCCTGCTTTAACAATTAAATTTATTGAAAATATTAGCATAAAATTCTATCTTTGCAATAATCCAATAGTATCATTACTTTAAAGATTAAAATGAATTAATTTAATTTAAATTTTATTTTAATATAAATCAAACGGCCACGAGCCATTCATTCTTCAGAATATAAAACTTTAAAATCAGATACCAAGCAACATACCAGGTTTATATCTGTAAGATGCTTGTATTGATCGAGTAAATTCTGAAGTTGAGCACATGACCTTCTCGAATTTCGCACAAGTTCAAGCTAGTATTTTCAGAACAGCTAGTCACAAATATCCTCAGTAAAATCAAGTGCCTATAGAAAAGGCATTTGATAATGGTTGTGAATGCAGTCAAGTTTTAATTGTTGATGACATTGACATGAACAGAATCTTCCTATCTGAAATATTAAAGAGAAACTTCAATATAAAATCTGACTAGGCTATTGATGGATTGGAGTGCCTGAAGACAGTCAAGGAAAAGCAATTCAATGAGTGTTGCAGCTATTATTAGCTAATATTTATGGATTTTGAAATGCCTATAATGAATGGGATGGAGGTAAGTCTCAGTAAAATCTTATAATTTATCT
>ARYC01003869.1:0-10092 GCA_000711775.1 Oxytricha trifallax
TTTTGAAAGCTTTCTCCACATATTTTTACAAGGTTGACCTCCTATAAGATGCCCATATTTAAAAGATTTAAAATATTTTAGTGTCATTATAAATACAAAATTTTAAGATTGATCTCCATTTATAACAATTCTTAAATTAAAACATGACATAATTAAATCTAAAAAACACCCAAAAATGACTAATTTTAAGCATTTTTCTTATTTTAACTTTACTTAAGTTACCAAACTCTTTTGTATTGAGCAAAAATATGTTAATATATAACGCAATCAATATGAAATGAAAGTATTTAATCGAATTTGAAATTGCTTTATGATAAAAATTTGAAAAATATTTGTGAATAAATCCCAAATATTTGAAATGATGTACCTATTTAAATTCATAAAAACAATCAGTTAAAGTGATACTTTTGAAAAAAATGTAAATTAGAAAAAAATTTAAAGTAAATATATCTTTTCTGAATAAAAATGCTATACTGAAAACATACATGTTAAGTATAAAAGAAGTTATCATAAAAAACTTTCATAAATTCAAAACTAGAGTGAAAATGATGCTTCAAAACACAAACAAACCCTAATCTCCAATATTACCTCGTCAATAAAAACACATATAAAACTCATTAAGGAGTTTTGGGGTTTTGATTGAAGGTTTGTAAGAATATTGGTACTATCAACATTTTCATCTTAAAATAATTAGAGTAAATATTTGGTAGCCATGATCTGGTGAAATTCCATCTTTATGCTTATAAATTTTATTTTGCTATATAATATTGTATTTCTATTGATACTAAAATGAAAAATAATGTTTTAAGTTTTGCTTCTTCAACTTAAACAGTTGAATTCATTTGATTTTAATTGATGCTTTGAAATGTTAGTATATTTTACTCTAGTCTAGTTTAACTTAACTTTAAACTCAATATCATTTAAAAGACCAGATCTTTATATTAAATAACTCTCTCTTTATTTTTTAGAGATTTAACAATTTAAATCATAATTTTTTTTTAATTAATAAAATAAATTGAAACTATTAAATTCTAAGGATAGTATTAATGATATTTATAAAGTATAAAAAAATGCAATATAGTGTTAATGGAAATTGATGGCTTTTTTTATCAAATAAGCATTTAATTGCTTACTTAATATAAGTAATTTATTAATAAATATAAAAATTAAATACTAATTAGCAGGTTATTTCAATATTAAAATATAAGAAGATTTTGTAGTATCAATCTATTTTTAATTAAATAGCTATAATAAGGATATTTTAATACAGAGATAAAAATTAGAATGGTTTTAATTTAAATTTATATATGCATTTAATAATGTTAGTCTATTTATCTATTTCTACAATCCTAAATTGATATAAGTAAAAACTATGTAATTATTAATTGATATAGAAGTAATTTGAATAATATTTGAAGGAAATTAAAATAAGAGCTAAGCTTGCATATTAAAAGTTGTAGACTTTAAAAATTCAAATTGAAATATTAAAATTTTTAAAATAGAATATTTATTCAGGAGCTCTCACAAAATACTTTCAAAATAAGGGATCATAATAATAATGCTAGTTAATATTCAAATGACAAACTATACGGTAGCAAATTTCTAATTTTTAAATGCTCTACATACCATCTCTGTCATTATTTACATTAATAGATTTTATGAATTTATGTTGGCTGCTAATTCACAATTACATCTTAAACAAATATTTTAATTAGATTTAATATCAAAATACATTTAAAGTCAAATGGTATGAATTATGAATATTTAAATAGCGTATTTCTATTGCTTTAAGGGGAGGAACATTCCTGTCACCGTGCAGTTTCCTTCCTCAACAATAAATTATATATTTTTGGCAATAAAAATATTATAAACTTATAATCACTATTCAATTAATTTTTTAACATATACTAATCAAATTTTAATAGTGTATAATTTTTAAGGTTTATAATTATTATTACTCTTTGTTAAGTTATAAATTAAAATAATGTTAAACTAATTGTCTTTTATTTAATTATTAATGTAATTTTCATGATTTTTTAATAAGAAAAAAAATTTAATTGTGAACCAGATTATAACAAACAAGATCATGGTGCTTATAAAATTTTGGTCAGGAAACTTCCTCCTCCTGCTTTTCTTCCTCGTAAAGTTATTTTTTTCAAAATATTTTTTAACCAATTTATGTGTAGATGCAATTTTTTCTAATTAAATTTGGCTCAAAATAAGGTTTATGATTTAAATAGTTGTTTATTGTTGTTATTGGTGGTGTAAGAATTGATAAATTATTAGATTTTTAAAGTTGACTGCTTTTTTATACTTAAATGAGCTGTTAGAATTTAATTTAATCTGTTTAAAAATAATGCTGAACAAAAATAAACAATTCTATAATTATAATAATTAAGAGTTTCAATAAATACTATTCACTAATGAGTAATTCCTCAATATCACAAGCTGCTCAAATTTCTTAGCTCATCTATAGCTAGAATCTTTAATAAATTATCATGCTTATTTTAACTTTATTAATCAATTCGATAATAATAAATTTTATTATGAGGAAATTTACTAAATAAAATTATCATTCAATAATGAAAAAATAAAATGTGTATGAAAATTTATAATACAACTAATTTTAAATAAAAATTATATGTTTAAAATTATTTAATAAATAGAATTATGTGGCATTAAAGATATATCACTAAAAAATTGATTAGATTTCTTAATTGCTTGACTAAATAATCAATTAAATAGTCTAATAAAATAGAAAATAAATATTATATCACAAATTCCAATTGTTTTGCTAACTTCCTAACGAATGAATCTTTTAAATTGTATTAGAACTCTTTACCCTTAGTCGCTTTCGTGTAAAAGAGAAAAGGCATTTTCATCCAAAACATCTCGACAAATTCATGAAAAATGTTTGAAATCAGCAACAATATGAAGTTAAATAATAGTCATTTAATTCGATAATGAGATTCCAACGATGTTGTAAGCAAGAGCTTAGGTTATGATCAATATCAAGGTTATAAGTCTAAGTATCCATTCTAATCACAGCTGATAAAGCAGGACAAGCTTTGTACAATATCTTAAAGTATAATCGAATTTTCATTTTAGAAAATTTTAGTTTAGGTAAATTATAGTGCAGGGCTCCACACTCTTAAAATACATTCATAAAATGGTGTATATCGTTAATAATCATAATAATTATTCAAACTTTCATCATCTTGTTCTGTGCATTACCACCAGTCTCTTCTGGTGGTTTATTTTCTTCTTTGTGCCCTCCTTTCTGTCGTATTTTGTCATTTTGGTTTATAAATTCTATCTCTATGCTTTGATTTAGTGCCAAGCTCAGCTTTTAATGCAGTACCTTATTTAGCATTGCTCTGTTGTTCAACAATAAATTATGTCAATGACACTAATCTTTGTATCTTTGAAAATTTTTGTTATCATCTCTTTCAGATTTTAAGCTATGATAACTTAATATCGTAATATGATTGCTTGGATCTTAGATAGTATGTGAAGGTCATTTATCACAAATGTAGTGTCTTTAGTCTAATTGCTTGTAATCTATGAGCCTTTTCTTTTTGGTACGCTTCTTGCCATCAATTTGTGATATCACTAAAATAAAATTGAATCGGGGAAATAAGATATATTAATCAAAATTTCATATTTAAATAATTATAACTGCCTCTTACTAGAAATGCTTATAGATCAAATTTGGTCATAAGTACTTACCGTTATGTTTAAAAAAGTCCATTAGCTTTGCAGATAGACTAATTCTCAATCGTGACTCTAATCTTTTTACCGTATTTGTGTTTTCGGATTTGACCATTTGACCGATTTGACCAGTTTAACCAGAGGTCTTTGTGGTCAAATGATTAATATATAATTTTGTTTGATAATTAATTATTATTTAAGTATTTATTTATAGAAATATCAGTGCAATGAAAATGAAATGTGTCCAATCATTACTCTGACCTTGCTTCATCAAGTTCTTGCTCTATCATTTTGCTCACATCTCTGCTAATATTTTAATCCTATGAATGACTGGCAGTCGATCTCTCTTCCTCTAAACGTGCCATATAGTACTTTGCTAAATTAATTGTCCCAAAGGGGATTTTATTTGTCTCATCTTTCTTCACATCGCTAAGATCAATTAGGTGGTATCGAGTCTCAAATGCTTCTCTGTCAAGTCTTTTAACTTTATTGAACGGCTATCTATTAGTGGTGATTACAACTGCGCTGTCTAAATACTCTACTGCAACTTCGCCATATTTTATCTCTGTTGAGTAGTCACATCCCTCCAACAGTGTCTTCATTTTGGCGATTTTATCATTGCTAAAGAAATGTTTGTCATTCATTTCATCCATGAGAAAAATCTGAGGCTAGAATTTTACAGGAATCACTTGCAGTTTGAAATTAGATTAACCCTCTTAGAGCACATCACATACAAATATTTGCTGGAGCATCCTCACAATGCTAGTTTTGCCGGTATCTGCCTTTCCATAGAGCCACGCACATCATTTCTTCTTATTCTCCTTTTGCACAATGACCTCAAAAAGAGCTTCCACTGCTTCGGCGTATCCCCATTCTCTAAATATTTCAATGGTTGTAGGCTTAATATCATTAATCCATTTAATTTCTCTGAGGAAAAACTTCTAAAGTTATTCTATAGGTGTTATTATCTTTCTTTATATCAGACCTGATCCTGTCGCAAGTCTCAATATTCATCTTAGTCTTACTTCAATCTCTTGATTTTGAACCACATCGCATGCATTTTACAAGTAGAATTTTATGTAATCAGACAGACCCTGAATATCGCCACTTTAAAGCATATTTGTGATATCCACTAATTACTCTTATTTTGTTTATAAGGGAGATAGTGCGGACTGAGCTCTCGAGCTTGCTGAAAGAATCTTCATCTCCAGCTATAATTACAGTATAAAGATGGAGAGCAAGGAGTTCTTAGATAATTTTTAAGTCAGTCGCTGCTATATTAATGTCGAGCATGCTTAAAGCTTTGGTGCCTGAGCAATTATTGTGCTTAAAATGATTTTTATGAATGCCCTTAGGCTGCAGATAGCTAGTGATTTCTAAGAACGACTTATTATTATATGGATGAAGGCAGAATTTCACGTTTTGGATCCTTTTTCATGTGTCTTTAATTCATTTAATAACCGAATTGGAGTTCTACGGTCCATATGGATATTGGCACTCATAGAACTGAGTCATCCTATAGTTTTCCATTATTTGATTGTAAATTTAAATACCGTTGTTAGAGAGTAGTTTTAATGGTTTTCACTGCCATTCATTTAAATACTTAAATAGTAATTAATTATCAAAAAAAATTATATATTAATCATTTGACCACAAAGACCTCTGGTTAAACTGGTCAAATCCGAAAACACAAATACGGTAAAAAGATTAGAGTCACGATTGAGAATTAGTCTATCTACAAAGCTAATGGATAGATACGGTGAAATTTTTTAAACTTCACGGTAAGTACCTATGACCAAATTTGATCTATAAGAATTTCTAGTTAAAGGCAGTTATAATTATTTAAATATGAAATTTTGATTTATATATCTAATTGCCCCGATTCAATTTTATTTTAGCATTTTATGTCACTGTCGTCTGACTTCGCCTATGATTTGGATCTTTTATCTTTGGCTGGACTTTCGTTAACAATCAGTTCTCCAAACTTCCTAACTTTATGAGTTTGTCTGTCGCTCAAAACGGATCACTTCTCATAGACTCTGTCTGGTCATTGTCTTTGTGGCTCTTAGTCTTCATCTATTTTTAGCATTACCTTTAACCCAAGTTCTGATTTTTGAAAGTTTGATATTGGTTTTGCTTCAAGGATTGCTCTTTTGTAAACATTGGGCAACAACTATGCTAATTTTTTAGATGTATTTCTACTTTTCACATCTTCCATGTGTACTACTAGTGTTCTATGACATCTGAAAATGTTTGTTCTGTTAGCACTACCTCGTGTACTAAGCTATTAGTTCCCTCTACCTTGTCAGGTGTTTGGACCTTCTCTTCTATAGTTGCAGGTAGGTTGTGTGAGATCTTTTTATTTAAGAAAAACCATTACAACTGGTAAAGTTTGATGTATCTTCTATTTAAAATAATTTAAGCTTTAGTTTAGGCAATAAAAATCTAATATTTTCATTTGATCAAAGTTCATTTAAACTTATGTCATATAATCAACTGACGGCAGTTTGCAAACAGTGCCGACGGTTGCTGCTAATTTATGTATTAAGCTTAGAATATAATAATCTGATCATTAAATATTTAGCATTTCAAACATATAAATAAGCAAGTTCAGGATTCAAAAATCAATAAATACATCAATAATGCTTATAAATCAGTTTTAATCTGTTAAGAATTATAAATCTAGCACAAAAGTAAACAAATATAAATAAAAATCCGTAAATTATTGTTTTTAATTGGTTTTCTAGAACTAAAACTATTCTATAAAGACTTTTATTGATATAATAGGCTTCTATCATGGAAATTTGATTCCTGAACTTAAAGTATTATTATTATATAATGATGGTGATTAATACATTAAATTGCCTTAAATTTACAATAAATTGTCAAATCGCAGCAACCGTCGGCACTTTTATAAACTGCAGACGGTTAGAAATTTGAAAGAATTATGAATGCACGGGTATAATCAGAGTTTAAAGTTTGAAGGATGCCTACATTTACATTTAACATATATTTCATGATTTTTCTTTTTATATATTCTATGAAATACCAATTCTTAAGTTGACTCCCTACCTCGCTATAAATTTAATCTTATTAAGAATTCTTTAATTTCGACCTAGAAGATTTGGCTTCTTAATTAAAGGAAAACAGAATTGTGATCAGATTACTCTTAGTGTAGGTAATATTATTACAATTTATAATAGGAAATTGATAGTTCAATTTTAATAATTAAAATTGACGAGGGATAATTGAAATGAAGTCGACCAAGATGACGATCATTAAATTAAATTTTTAAGTTACATTTTATATATCTAACATTATTTTTAATAGAGTTCATTGTTTAGGAGGAGCGCAGACTAAGGTGAGTAGCTCTTCTTTATAGAAGCAGAAGGAGGAGAGAAATACCTTAATTCTTGGACTGATGACAGAAGATACGAAAGATAATGGATGAATAGGAAAGCTGTTTGTATTTTTCCATTTTTTTATATTTTAAAGTATTTAATTAATTAATTTATGAATTCTTACAATCATCATCTATTTTCCTATTATTTATCATAATTATATAAAGAAGTGGTCTTGACACTGAGGCATTTATGATTCATAAAAGAAAATTATTAATTAAATCAAAAACTTAATTAATTTAAAAGTAATCGTAAATAGCAGACTTAAATAGAGATAGAGCACTCACAAAAAATGCAATTTACAAAAAATAAATCTCTTTATTATTTAGTATTTAGTGTCCTGTCTGGTCATATCACAAGTGCAGCTGGAAAGTTACTTTTCGCAGGGATAACAGAGCAGGGACAAAGAAGACTTTGATGAGGAATAAGATGAGGAATTTCAAACGTTTTATTTTAAACATTTCAATTTTTTATTAGTATAATAAGTACTTTGATTAACTTAAAATAAATTAATAATTCTATGAATATTCCAAATAATAAATCATGATTATTTATCGCTATAAATATATATATATATTAAAAATATCAAGCTATTTTCCAAAACAATCTTAGCGTGAAGTGACATCTTCCATGACCATAAAAACAGATGTATTTCAATCATTCATTTAACAGCGCGAAAGAGAAGTCATATAACAAGTGATATTTAAAAATTCGGGAAAAGCATTCTAAGAAGATATTTGGAGTTAGAAAACTAAAATAATCCATAATTAAAATTAAATTATTCAGTTTTGTCTGAAGATTTATAAAATGGTATTGACAGATGAAAGATTTATATACTACAAGAACTGCTGATTATATAGCCTTTTGTAAAATTGTAGAATAAGATTTAATTTCTAAGATAATAAAAAAAGGAGGATATAAAGAATTTAAATATTTAAAAAATTAAAATTAAAATCTTACAATTCTTGATAATTGAATCAAAACCCCAAAACCCTTTCAGTAGTTTGATTGAGTTTTTGATTGATAAAAGTAGACTATTAGTGCATACTTTATTAGGGTTTTAATAGGGTTTATTTTGGGGTTTAAATTTTTAAATATTAGTAATTTATGTGAGTATATGCGAAGTTTTGGGTCTGTTTATGACAGTGAGTATATAGATTTATTGTTTAAGTTGCGTTATGGATGTGATGAATATAATGACCAACTCAGACCTATTCTTAATTACACGTCTATAGCAAGGCTTCTCCATAAATCTCCTGCTACTGTTAGGTCTCACTGTCTTTTAGCATAGAATTTAAAGAAATAGCATCTTAATTCTAAGCCTTAGAGACCCTTAAAATTTTAGCAGCATCATATTGATTATCTTATTAATGATAAGACTCTTAAATACTGGGCTCACTTCTCTCTCGCCTAGAGGTCTGTAATGTTTCATTGCCAATTTCCTGAGCTTCACATCTCTGCTTAATCTATAGCGAACATATGTAAAACGAATGGGATATCTTACAAGACAGTCAATCGCATAAAGAGAGTGATTGACTTTAATATTCCATTTTATAAGACTAATTTAAATTATATATTCGATTAAATGCAGAAATCTTAAGAGCATAATATAAAGTTCATACATGCTGATGAAGCTGTATTTACATTCAATACCTTTATATCAAGGTCTTGGTACAAGAGGTACAGCAACATTGAAGTATATGATCAAAAGGTTAAGGTTTAAACTCATGCTATTCTTGGTGGAATCAGTGAAGATAGTGGGCTAGAGACTTTTGTTATCCACCCTCGCTCTATTAAGACTGAATAATATATATAATTTTTACAATAGCTCAGAGACAAATACGCTGACTAAGAGATCATCCTGTTTGTTGATAACTTATCAGTTCATAAAACTAAAGACTCAAGAAGGGAATACGAAAGCCTAAACATAGCACCTGTATTTAATGTCCCTAATAGCCCTCAGTTCAATGGAATTGACCTATATTGGGGCCTTATTGAAAGGCCATTACAAGAAACTTCTGCTCTATCATTTGATGCACGATCTGAAGATAGATACAGTAGATTTTATTAAGAGTGTTGCTAAGAGAGTCAGCGATGATAAAGCTAAAGTGTGCGCAAGAGAAGGGAGATTTCTTGTTTATAAATAAGTATTAGATTTAAACGAATGAATAAGTTCACATAAATTAAATTTGCCCGTAAAGGGATTTGGCTTCTCTTTCTTTTCTTCCTCTTAAGGCTTGCTTGGGTCCATGTTTCTTCTCTTAGTGCCAGCTCCTGCATTTATGTTCATCTCTTCTGGCTTTTATAAATCTTTGTAGTTTCTCTTACTCAATTCATGCTTTAATAGTGACTTTCTATCTCTGTTTAATTTGCTTCGCTCTTTCATCAAATATATAGCAGTCCCAGGTTTTTCTATAAAGTTAGAAAACTAAGCTTACTTGAGAAGAATGGATGCTTCTGCAGTTCCTAGAGCCAGGTGTCGATGATTTTAATACCTTGTTTCTCTTTTTCTTCAGGAGTGATGCTATATCGTTTCTTGTGTGCTTCTTAAATTACTTCATTTAAGTACTCAGGTTTAAGAGTTACAAGAACACCAAAGAAGAAGTTTCTCTCTGGCAACTTATTAGAGAGTTATAGCTTTGATGGAAGGTTGAGAGCAACATCTGGATCACTCATAGCATCATCATAGAGGTTTGTTACTGAGATTTCAGGGTAGTTCGGTATCTCGATCATTCTGATTTCATTAGACTTAAAAGCTATTTTCTCTTCACTTAGCAATGCTTTTAAGAATGATATTTTTGTTCCCTCCTGTGTTGGTAAGAACAATCCAACTATGGTTAATAAGTTAGTTATAAGTGAAAACTTACCTTGCTATACCAAGTATCTATAAAGGTCTTCTTTACTTCTGAATTTTCCTATTTAATCTTGAGATTATATTCTCTTCATTGCATTATTCATAGATTCCATCTTGCTTCCAGTT
>ARYC01003871.1:0-23012 GCA_000711775.1 Oxytricha trifallax
TAATAATGAATGAAAAGGTACTCGAATAGTAGAGTTTTATACGGAAATCATTATGCACAAATGAATTCTGGCCGGAAATAGCATTAAGAGGTTGAAAATGCAAGTTTAAATATGTGTAAGATTTGTTGTAACAAACATTTCTCTCTATAAATAAATTCTTTAAATATATTCTAATACTACTATCAGTGAGAGTAAGCGACGAGTATCAGTGAGAGATGCTAATATGCCTTAAAACCATTACATGATGACTTGGGAGATAGGGGCTTAAGGGCAGGTGCAATTGTGTTTAGTTTTTGTAAGAGCTCTATCCCTATTTGATATGTAAGATATATAACTATGATAAGTTATTGTCTAAAGTTACTCTATACAACATAGAAAGCTTATCAATTATAATCTTGTATAGACTAAGCAGATAAGAATGGCATATCTCTTCTTTGATATTAAAAGCACAATCTTATTTATTTTATTATTAAAATTATTATTATTATAATTATTATTATTATTATTATTATTATTATTATTATTATTATTATTTCTTTTAAAATGGCAATATTAAATTTAAATATTGACTTGTACTTCTTAAAAAGTAAATTAATAAATAAATAAATAAATAAATAAAATAAATAAATAAATAAATAAATAATTAATTAATTAATAAATAAATTTTTGTTTTAATTTTTTAAAAAATTAATTAAGTTTTTAAATCAAACTATGCCTTATAAATTCTAGTTTTAATTGAATTCAAGCATGAATAGCTACAATTCTGTAGTATTATACTCAAATATAGTATCGCTATTGTTCGGTCTCATAAAATGGTAGTTCATAAATTGAATGAGTGCTTCATAACTTCCAAAGTTATTTGATATCTATGTACGGCCATTTAATTATTTTGAAAGAATGTTTCTGAAGAAGGTCTAAAATTCTTTTTAAGATTTAGCGCGTTATATAAGTAGAACCATAGATATTAAGGCTCTCCTTCTCAAGATTTGATAATGCCAATAGCAAAATTTCGATCACCAAGCTCATTCTTTAATTCATTTACAGCAACATGAAAGTGTTCAAAATTTTTATCAGTTATTTTCCTTCCTAAATGGCAAAAATATTATTGCCCATCAACAATTACATGTTATTCTTCTTAAAAACGTATAAAGGCTCTATCGTGTCGTTGTCTAGACCAGTTATTTTAGCATGCTTAAATTTTTAGATTCGGCATTCAATTTCTTTAAGTTTTCTCAAAATTTAGAACCACCAAAGTTCAATTAAAATCTAAGGTCGGTCTGAATTGCCTATCTCGGGATGTTCCAATATAGTTTTAAACAACATGCCAAAAGGTATAAGTAGGAGTCAATAATGTAGTAGAATTAATAAAGGTAGTCGCACCCAAGTCATCATTTTCTTGGTTGAAGTTAAGGTTGTTCATTAAACTTTCCACCATATTTAGTAAAAAAATTAAATAAAAGTAAATATAAAGTTATTATAAAAATAATTTAAAAGATAATTAAATTTTAAAGTGAAGCCTATTTTTATTATTATCAATATAAATTTAATGGGTTAGCTTTCAAAAATATTCAATAATTAAAGCTGAAAATAATATTAAAAATAAATATTGACTCATGATTCCAAAAAAATAAATTAAATTTAATATTTTTTTCCAATAATAAATAAATGTCTCTATTTTATTTTTCAATACTTTATCTACTCATAATCACTAATAATGAATGAAAAGGTACTCGAATAGTAGAGTTTTATACGGAAATCATTATGCACAAATGAATTCTGGCCGGAAATAGCATTAAGAGGTTGAAAATGCAAGTTTAAATATGTGTAAGATTTGTTGTAACAAACATTCTTTAATAAATAAATATCTTATCATCATTATCTTAGCTACTATCATGAGGGGAAGAAGCGAGTAGGTGAGCGAATGTAGTAATGCAATGCCTTAAACCATAATGATTACTTGGAGATAAGGGGCTTAAGGGAGGTGCAATTGTTTAGTTTTTGCAAGACTCTATCCCTTATTTGATATGTAAATATATAACTATATAAGTATGTCTAAACACTCTATACAACATAGAAAGCTTATCAATTATAATCTTGTATAGACTAAGCAGATAAGAATGGCATATCTCTTCTTTGATATTAAAAGCACAATCTTATTTATTTTATTATTAAAATTATTATTATTATAATTATTATTATTATTATTATTATTATTATTATTATTTCTTTTAAAATGGCAATATTAAATTTAAATATTGACTTGTACTTCTTAAAAAGTAAATTAATAAATAAATAAATAAAATAAATAAATAAATAAATAAATAATTAATTAATTTCTTAAAAAATTAATTAAGTTTTTAAATCAAACTATGCCTTATAAATTCTAGTTTTAATTGAATTCAAGCATGAATAGCTACAATTCTGTAGTATTATACTCAAATATAGTATCGCTATTGTTCGGTCTCATAAAATGGTAGTTCATAAATTGAATGAGTGCTTCATAACTTCCAAAGTTATTTGATATCTATGTACGGCCATTTAATTATTTTGAAAGAATGTTTCTGAAGAAGGTCTAAAATTCTTTTTAAGATTTAGCGCGTTATATAAGTAGAACCATAGATATTAAGGCTCTCCTTCTCAAGATTTGATAATGCCAATAGCAAAATTTCGATCACCAAGCTCATTCTTTAATTCATTTACAGCAACATGAAAGTGTTCAAAATTTTTATCAGTTATTTTCCTTCCTAAATGGCAAAAATATTATTGCCCATCAACAATTACATGTTATTCTTCTTAAAAACGTATAAAGGCTCTATCGTGTCGTTGTCTAGACCAGTTATTTTAGCATGCTTAAATTTTTAGATTCGGCATTCAATTTCTTTAAGTTTTCTCAAAATTTAGAACCACCAAAGTTCAATTAAAATCTAAGGTCGGTCTGAATTGCCTATCTCGGGATGTTCCAATATAGTTTTAAACAACATGCCAAAAGGTATAAGTAGGAGTCAATAATGTAGTAGAATTAATAAAGGTAGTCGCACCCAAGTCATCATTTTCTTGGTTGAAGTTAAGGTTGTTCATTAAACTTTCCACCATATTTAGTAAAAAAATTAAATAAAAGTAAATATAAAGTTATTATAAAAATAATTTAAAAGATAATTAAATTTTAAAGTGAAGCCTATTTTTATTATTATCAATATAAATTCAATGGGTAACCTTCCAAAAATATTCAATAATAAAAGCTGAAAATAATATTAAAAATAAATATTGACTCATGATTCCAAAAAAATAAATTAAATTTAATATTTTTTTCCAATAATAAATAAATGTCTCTATTTTATTTTTCAATACTTTATCTACTCATAATCACTAATAATGAATGAAAAGGTACTCGAATAGTAGAGTTTTATACGGAAATCATTATGCACAAATGAATTCTGGCCGGAAATAGCATTAAGAGGTTGAAAATGCAAGTTTAAATATGTGTAAGATTTGTTGTAACAAACATTTCTCTTATAAAAAAATTCTTTAAATATATGCATAGTACTATCATGAGGAAAGCGATGTGGTGAAAGCAGTGAGAGGATTGCTATATCCTAAACCAAAAATGATTGACTTGGGAGATAGGGGCTTAAGGGCAGGTGCAATTGTGTTTAGTTTTTGTAAGAGCTCTATCCCTATTTGATATGTAAGATATATAACTATGATAAGTTATTGTCTAAAGTTACTCTATACAACATAGAAAGCTTATCAATTATAATCTTGTATAGACTAAGCAGATAAGAATGGCATATCTCTTCTTTGATATTAAAAGCACAATCTTATTTATTTTATTATTAAAATTATTATTATTATAATTATTATTATTATTATTATTATTATTATTATTATTATTATTATTTCTTTTAAAATGGCAATATTAAATTTAAATATTGACTTGTACTTCTTAAAAAGTAAATTAATAAATAAATAAATAAAATAAATAAATAAATAAATAAATAATTAATTAATTAATAAATAAATTTTTGTTTTAATTTCTTAAAAAATTAATTAAGTTTTTAAATCAAACTATGCCTTATAAATTCTAGTTTTAATTGAATTCAAGCATGAATAGCTACAATTCTGTAGTATTATACTCAAATATAGTATCGCTATTGTTCGGTCTCATAAAATGGTAGTTCATAAATTGAATGAGTGCTTCATAACTTCCAAAGTTATTTGATATCTATGTACGGCCATTTAATTATTTTGAAAGAATGTTTCTGAAGAAGGTCTAAAATTCTTTTTAAGATTTAGCGCGTTATATAAGTAGAACCATAGATATTAAGGCTCTCCTTCTCAAGATTTGATAATGCCAATAGCAAAATTTCGATCACCAAGCTCATTCTTTAATTCATTTACAGCAACATGAAAGTGTTCAAAATTTTTATCAGTTATTTTCCTTCCTAAATGGCAAAAATATTATTGCCCATCAACAATTACATGTTATTCTTCTTAAAAACGTATAAAGGCTCTATCGTGTCGTTGTCTAGACCAGTTATTTTAGCATGCTTAAATTTTTAGATTCGGCATTCAATTTCTTTAAGTTTTCTCAAAATTTAGAACCACCAAAGTTCAATTAAAATCTAAGGTCGGTCTGAATTGCCTATCTCGGGATGTTCCAATATAGTTTTAAACAACATGCCAAAAGGTATAAGTAGGAGTCAATAATGTAGTAGAATTAATAAAGGTAGTCGCACCCAAGTCATCATTTTCTTGGTTGAAGTTAAGGTTGTTCATTAAACTTTCCACCATATTTAGTAAAAAAATTAAATAAAAGTAAATATAAAGTTATTATAAAAATAATTTAAAAGATAATTAAATTTTAAAGTGAAGCCTATTTTTATTATTATCAATATAAATTCAATGGGTAACCTTCCAAAAATATTCAATAATAAAAGCTGAAAATAATATTAAAAATAAATATTGACTCATGATTCCAAAAAAATAAATTAAATTTAATATTTTTTTCCAATAATAAATAAATGTCTCTATTTTATTTTTCAATACTTTATCTACTCATAATCACTAATAATGAATGAAAAGGTACTCGAATAGTAGAGTTTTATACGGAAATCATTATGCACAAATGAATTCTGGCCGGAAATAGCATTAAGAGGTTGAAAATGCAAGTTTAAATATGTGTAAGATTTGTTGTAACAAACATTTCTCTTATAAAATTCTTTACAATCGACTATGCTATAGCTAGCTATCAGTGACGGAGAGCGAGGAGAGAGCGAGTGAGAGAATGTAATATTGCCTTAAAAACCATAATGATTGACTGGAGATAGGCTTAAGCAGCGTGCAATTTTGTTAGTGTTTGTAAGAGCCTCTATCCCTATTTATATGTTAAGATATATAACTATGATAAGTATTGTCTAAAGCTACTCTATACAACATAGAAAGCTTATCAATTATAATCTTGTATAGACTAAGCAGATAAGAATGGCATATCTCTTCTTTGATATTAAAAGCACAATCTTATTTATTTTATTATTATTATTATTATTATTATTATTATTATTAATTATTATTATTATTTCTTTTAAAATGGCAATATTAAATTTAAATATTGACTTGTACTTCTTAAAAAGTAAATTAATAAATAAATAAATAAAATAAATAAATAAATAAATAAATAATTAATTAATAAATAAATTTTTGTTTTAATTTTTTAAATCAAACTATGCCTTTTAATTTCTAGTTTTAATTGAATTCAAGCGTGAAAAGCTACAATTCTGTTGTAAGGTACTCAAAGGGATACTGATTGCGTTTGGTCCATAAAATGGGTGTTCAATATATTCAAGGAGGTCTTCAAAAAATTCTTAAGTGAGTGATATCTATATGGCCATTGAGCATCTTGAAAGAATTTACTGAAGGAGGTTTAAATTGTTTGCATTATTGAATTATAGTCTAGAAGAAACCAATAAGTCTTATCTCTCCTTCTCTAGATCTGATAAGGCCCATTCCATAATTTCTATCACCCATTTAATTTTTAAATTCGTTCAAAGCAACATGAAAGTGTTCAAGATCCTTTTCTGTTATTTTCTTTTCTATATGACAAAAATTAACTTACCCATCAACAAGCACAGGTATATTCTTCTTTATCACGTATGATGGCTCTATCGTATCATAATCTAAGCCAGTTATCTTAGCAAGCTTTAAGCTTTTTGGATTCGGCATCCCATTTCTTTTTAATTTTCTCAAAATTTAGAACCAACAGAGTCTAATTAAAATCAATATTCGGTCTGAACTGCCTAACTCGAGATGTTCCAATATAGCATTCAACAACATTCAAAAAGGTCTAAGTAGGAGTCAGTAATTTAGTAGAATTAATAAAAGTAGTAGAATCCAAGTCTTCATCTTCATCATTGAGATTAAGGTTGCTCATAAGTCTTTCCACCATATCGAGTTAAATAAAATAAAATAAAAAATTAAAGTTAATTTAAAGTTTTTAATTTAAAAGATAATTAAAATTAAAAGTGAAGCCTATTTATATCAATATCAATATAATTATCTATGGGTCAACCTTCCAAATATTATTTAATAATAAAAGCTGAACATAATATTAAAAATAAATATTGACTCATGATTCCAAAAAAATAAATTAAATTTAATATTTTTTTCCAATAATAAATAAATGTCTCTATTTTATTTTTCAATACTTTATCTACTCATAATCACTAATAATGAATGAAAAGGTACTCGAATAGTAGAGTTTTATACGGAAATCATTATGCACAAATGAATTCTGGCCGGAAATAGCATTAAGAGGTTGAAAATGCAAGTTTAAATATGTGTAAGATTTGTTGTAACAAACATTTCTCTTATAAATAAATTCTTTAAATCATATGCTATAGCTAGCTATCAGGAGGAGAGACGCGATGAGGACGCGAGTGAGAATTGCTACATATGCCTTAAAAACCATAATGATTAACTTGGAGATAGGCGGCTAAGGCAGTGCAATTGTGTTTAGTTTTGTAAGAGCTCTATCCACTATTTGATATGTAAGATATATAACTATTGATAAATTATTGTCTAAAGCTACTCTTACAACATAGAAAGCTTATCAATTATAATCTTGTATAGACTAAGCAGATAAGAATGGCATATCTCTTCTTTGATATTAAAAGCACAATCTTATTTATTTTATTATTAAAATTATTATTATTATAATTATTATTATTATTATTATTATTATTATTATTATTATTATTATTTCTTTTAAAATGGCAATATTAAATTTAAATATTGACTTGTACTTCTTAAAAAGTAAATTAATAAATAAATAAATAAAATAAATAAATAAATAAATAAATAATTAATTAATTAATAAATAAATTTTTGTTTTAATTTTTAAAATTAATTAAGTTTTTAAATCAAACTATGCCTTATAAATTCTAGTTTTAATTGAATTCAAGCATGAATAGCTACAATTCTGTAGTATTATACTCAAATATAGTATCGCTATTGTTCGGTCTCATAAAATGGTAGTTCATAAATTGAATGAGTGCTTCATAACTTCCAAAGTTATTTGATATCTATGTACGGCCATTTAATTATTTTGAAAGAATGTTTCTGAAGAAGGTCTAAAATTCTTTTTAAGATTTAGCGCGTTATATAAGTAGAACCATAGATATTAAGGCTCTCCTTCTCAAGATTTGATAATGCCAATAGCAAAATTTCGATCACCAAGCTCATTCTTTAATTCATTTACAGCAACATGAAAGTGTTCAAAATTTTTATCAGTTATTTTCCTTCCTAAATGGCAAAAATATTATTGCCCATCAACAATTACATGTTATTCTTCTTAAAAACGTATAAAGGCTCTATCGTGTCGTTGTCTAGACCAGTTATTTTAGCATGCTTAAATTTTTAGATTCGGCATTCAATTTCTTTAAGTTTTCTCAAAATTTAGAACCACCAAAGTTCAATTAAAATCTAAGGTCGGTCTGAATTGCCTATCTCGGGATGTTCCAATATAGTTTTAAACAACATGCCAAAAGGTATAAGTAGGAGTCAATAATGTAGTAGAATTAATAAAGGTAGTCGCACCCAAGTCATCATTTTCTTGGTTGAAGTTAAGGTTGTTCATTAAACTTTCCACCATATTTAGTAAAAAAATTAAATAAAAGTAAATATAAAGTTATTATAAAAATAATTTAAAAGATAATTAAATTTTAAAGTGAAGCCTATTTTTATTATTATCAATATAAATTTAATGGGTTAGCTTTCAAAAATATTCAATAATTAAAGCTGAAAATAATATTAAAAATAAATATTGACTCATGATTCCAAAAAAATAAATTAAATTTAATATTTTTTTCCAATAATAAATAAATGTCTCTATTTTATTTTTCAATACTTTATCTACTCATAATCACTAATAATGAATGAAAAGGTACTCGAATAGTAGAGTTTTATACGGAAATCATTATGCACAAATGAATTCTGGCCGGAAATAGCATTAAGAGGTTGAAAATGCAAGTTTAAATATGTGTAAGATTTGTTGTAACAAACATTTCTTATAAAATAATTCTTTAAATCATATGCTATAGTAGCTATCAGTGAGGGAGAAGCGAGTGAGTGAGCGAGTGAGAGATTGCTAATATGCCTTAAAACCATAATGATTGACTTGGGAGATAGGGGCTTAAGGGCTGGTGCAATTGTGTTTAGTTTTTGTAAGAGCTCTATCCCTATTTGATATGTAAGATATATAACTATGATAAGTTATTGTCTAAAGCTACTCTATACAACATAGAAAGCTTATCAATTATAATCTTGTATAGACTAAGCAGATAAGAATGGCATATCTCTTCTTTGATATTAAAAGCACAATCTTATTTATTTTATTATTATTATTATTATTATTATTATTATTATTATTATTATTATTATTTCTTTTAAAATGGCAATATTAAATTTAAATATTGACTTGTACTTCTTAAAAAGTAAATTAATAAATAAATAAATAAAATAAATAAATAAATAAATAAATAATTAATTAATTAATAAATAAATTTTTGTTTTAATTTCTTAAAAAATTAATTAAGTTTTTAAATCAAACTATGCCTTATAAATTCTAGTTTTAATTGAATTCAAGCATGAATAGCTACAATTCTGTAGTATTATACTCAAATATAGTATCGCTATTGTTCGGTCTCATAAAATGGTAGTTCATAAATTGAATGAGTGCTTCATAACTTCCAAAGTTATTTGATATCTATGTACGGCCATTTAATTATTTTGAAAGAATGTTTCTGAAGAAGGTCTAAAATTCTTTTTAAGATTTAGCGCGTTATATAAGTAGAACCATAGATATTAAGGCTCTCCTTCTCAAGATTTGATAATGCCAATAGCAAAATTTCGATCACCAAGCTCATTCTTTAATTCATTTACAGCAACATGAAAGTGTTCAAAATTTTTATCAGTTATTTTCCTTCCTAAATGGCAAAAATATTATTGCCCATCAACAATTACATGTTATTCTTCTTAAAAACGTATAAAGGCTCTATCGTGTCGTTGTCTAGACCAGTTATTTTAGCATGCTTAAATTTTTAGATTCGGCATTCAATTTCTTTAAGTTTTCTCAAAATTTAGAACCACCAAAGTTCAATTAAAATCTAAGGTCGGTCTGAATTGCCTATCTCGGGATGTTCCAATATAGTTTTAAACAACATGCCAAAAGGTATAAGTAGGAGTCAATAATGTAGTAGAATTAATAAAGGTAGTCGCACCCAAGTCATCATTTTCTTGGTTGAAGTTAAGGTTGTTCATTAAACTTTCCACCATATTTAGTAAAAAAATTAAATAAAAGTAAATATAAAGTTATTATAAAAATAATTTAAAAGATAATTAAATTTTAAAGTGAAGCCTATTTTTATTATTATCAATATAAATTTAATGGGTTAGCTTTCAAAAATATTCAATAATTAAAGCTGAAAATAATATTAAAAATAAATATTGACTCATGATTCCAAAAAAATAAATTAAATTTAATATTTTTTTCCAATAATAAATAAATGTCTCTATTTTATTTTTCAATACTTTATCTACTCATAATCACTAATAATGAATGAAAAGGTACTCGAATAGTAGAGTTTTATACGGAAATCATTATGCACAAATGAATTCTGGCCGGAAATAGCATTAAGAGGTTGAAAATGCAAGTTTAAATATGTGTAAGATTTGTTGTAACAAACATTTCTTTATAAAAAATTCTTTAAATCTATGCTATAGCTAGCTATCAGTGAGGGAGAAGCGAGTGAGTGAGCGAGTGAAGATTGCTAATATCTTAAAACCATAATGATTGACTTGGAATAGGGGCTAAGGCCAGGTGCAATTGTGTTAGTTTTTGTAAGAGCTCTTCCTATTGCATATGCAAAATATAACTATGATAAGTTATTGTCTAAAGCTACTCTATACAACATAGAAAGCTTATCAATTATAATCTTGTATAGACTAAGCAGATAAGAATGGCATATCTCTTCTTTGATATTAAAAGCACAATCTTATTTATTTTATTATTAAAATTATTATTATTATAATTATTATTATTATTATTATTATTATTATTATTATTATTATTATTTCTTTTAAAATGGCAATATTAAATTTAAATATTGACTTGTACTTCTTAAAAAGTAAATTAATAAATAAATAAATAAAATAAATAAATAAATAAATAAATAATTAATTAATTAATAAATAAATTTTTGTTTTAATTTCTTAAAAAATTAATTAAGTTTTTAAATCAAACTTTGTCTTTTAATTTCTAGTTTTAATTGAATTCAAGCATGAAAAGCTACAATTATGTAGTATTATACTCAAATATAGTATCGTTATTGTTCGGTCTCATAAAATGGTAGTTCATAAATTGAATGAGCTCTTCGTGACTTCTAAACTTTATAGTATAAATGGGTATGGCAATTTAATTATTTTGAAAGAATGTTACTGAAGGAGCCTTTAAAATTGTTTTGCATTATTTGGATTATAGTCAGAAGAACCATAATCTTTGATGCTCTCCTTCTCTAGATCTGATAAGGCCCATTCCATAATTTCTATCACCCATTTAATTTTTAAATTCGTTCAAAGCAACATGAAAGTGTTCAAGATCCTTTTCTGTTATTTTCTTTTCTAAATGACAAAAATTAACTTACCCATCAACAAGCACAGGTATATTATTCTTTATCACGTATGATGGCTCTATCGTATCATAATCTAAGCCAGTTATCTTAGCAAGCTTTAATTTTTTGCATTCTGCATCCCATTTTGTTTTAATTTTCTCAAAGTTTAAAACCATTATAGCTTAGTTAAAGTTTATGTTCTGTCTAAATTGCCTTAATCGAGATGCAGCAACACAATATTCAATAACATTCCAAAAGGTCTAAGTAGGATCATTAAACTAGTAGAATTAATAAAGGTAGTAGCATCCAGGTCAACTTCTTCTTCTCATAAGTTCAGGTTGTTCAAATTTTCCACCATATGAATACAAAAATAGAAGTAAAATTAAAGTTAATTTAAAAATAATTTAAAAGATAATTAAAATTTAAAGTGCAACCTATTTTTATCAATATCAATATAATTATCTATGGGTCAACCTTCCAAATATTATTTAATAATAAAAGCTGAACATAATATTAAAAATAAATATTGACTCATGATTCCAAAAAAATAAATTAAATTTAATATTTTTTTCCAATAATAAATAAATGTCTCTATTTTATTTTTCAATACTTTATCTACTCATAATCACTAATAATGAATGAAAAGGTACTCGAATAGTAGAGTTTTATACGGAAATCATTATGCACAAATGAATTCTGGCCGGAAATAGCATTAAGAGGTTGAAAATGCAAGTTTAAATATGTGTAAGATTTGTTGTAACAAACATTTCTCTTATATAAATTCTTAAATCATATGCATAGCAGCTATCAGTGAGGAGAAGCGAGATGGCGAGAGAGATTGCTAATATGCCTTAAAACCATAATGAGTTGGAGTAGGGGCTTAAGGGCAGGTGCAATTGTGTTTAGTTTTTGTAAGAGCTCTATCCCTATTTGATATGTAAGATATATAACTATGATAAGTTATTGTCTAAAGCTACTCAATACAACATAGAAAGCTTATCAATTATAATCTTGTATAGACTAAGCAGATAAGAATGGCATATCTCTTCTTTGATATTAAAAGCACAATCTTATTTATTTTATTATTAAAATTATTATTATTATAATTATTATTATTATTATTATTATTTATTATTATTATTATTTCTTTTAAAATGGCAATATTAAATTTAAATATTGACTTGTACTTCTTAAAAAGTAAATTAATAAATAAATAAATAAAATAAATAAATAAATAAATAAATAATTAATTAATAAATAAATTTTTGTTTTAATTTTTTAAATCAAACTATGCCTTTTAATTTCTAGTTTTAATTGAATTCAAGCGTGAAAAGCTACAATTCTGTTGTAAGGTACTCAAAGGGATACTGATTGCGGCTTTGGTCTCATAAAATGGTGCATATTTCAGGAGGTGTCAAACTCTTAGTGAGTGTGTATCTAGTTATGGCCATTGAGGATCTTGAAAAATGTTACTCAAAGGAGTTTAAAATTGTTTGCATTATTTGGATTATATCTAAGAAGAACATAAGTCTGATGCTCTCCTTCTCTAGATCTGATAAGGCCCATTCCATAATTTCTATCACCCATTTAATTTTTAAATTCGTTCAAAGCAACATGAAAGTGTTCAAGATCCTTTTCTGTTATTTTCTTTTCTAAATGACAAAAATTAACTTACCCATCAACAAGCACAGGTATATTATTCTTTATCACGTATGATGGCTCTATCGTATCATAATCTAAGCCAGTTATCTTAGCAAGCTTTAATTTTTTGCATTCTGCATCCCATTTTGTTTTAATTTTCTCAAAGTTTAAAACCATTATAGCTTAGTTAAAGTTTATGTTCTGTCTAAATTGCCTTAATCGAGATGCAGCAACACAATATTCAATAACATTCCAAAAGGTCTAAGTAGGAGTCAGTAATGTAGTAGAATTAATAAAAGTAGTAGAGTCCAAGTCTTCATCTTCATCATTGAGATTGAGGTTTCTCATAAGTCTTTCCACCATATCGAGTTAAATAAAATAAAATAAAATAAAATTAAAGTTAATTTAAAAATAATTTAAAAGATAAATAAAATTAAAAGTGAAACCTATTTATATCAATATCAATATAAATATCAATGGTCAACC
The DNA here is from genome assembly GCA_000711775.1 of Oxytricha trifallax. Classification (NCBI taxonomy): domain Eukaryota; phylum Ciliophora; class Spirotrichea; order Sporadotrichida; family Oxytrichidae; genus Oxytricha; species Oxytricha trifallax. The sequence continues at coordinate 13,290 of ARYC01003871.1, forward strand.
TTCCAAATATTATTTAATAATAAAAGCTGAACATAATATTAAAAATAAATATTGACTCATGATTCCAAAAAAATAAATTAAATTTAATATTTTTTTCCAATAATAAATAAATGTCTCTATTTTATTTTTCAATACTTTATCTACTCATAATCACTAATAATGAATGAAAAGGTACTCGAATAGTAGAGTTTTATACGGAAATCATTATGCACAAATGAATTCTGGCCGGAAATAGCATTAAGAGGTTGAAAATGCAAGTTTAAATATGTGTAAGATTTGTTGTAACAAACATTTCTCTTAAAATAAATTCTTTAAATCTATGCATACTACTTCAGTGAGGGAGAAGCGAAGTGAGTGAGCGAGTGAGAGATAGCTAAAAATGCTTAAACCATAATGATTGACTTGGGAGATAGGGGCTTAAGGGCAGGTGCAATTGTGTTTAGTTTTTGTAAGAGCTCTATCCCTATTTGATATGTAAGATATATAACTATGATAAGTTATTGTCTAAAGTTACTCTATACAACATAGAAAGCTTATCAATTATAATCTTGTATAGACTAAGCAGATAAGAATGGCATATCTCTTCTTTGATATTAAAAGCACAATCTTATTTATTTTATTATTAAAATTATTATTATTATAATTATTATTATTATTATTATTATTATTATTATTATTATTATTATTTCTTTTAAAATGGCAATATTAAATTTAAATATTGACTTGTACTTCTTAAAAAGTAAATTAATAAATAAATAAATAATAAAATAAATAAATAAATAAATAAATAATTAATTAATTAATAAATAAATTTTTGTTTTAATTTCTTTAAAAATTAATTAAGTTTTTAAATCAAACTTTGTCTTTTAATTTCTAGTTTTAATTGAATTCAAGCATGAAAAGCTACAATTATGTAGTATTATACTCAAATATAGTATCGTTATTGTTCGGTCTCATAAAATGGTAGTTCATAAATTGAATGAGCTCTTCGTGACTTCTAAACTTTATAGTATAAATGGGTATGGCAATTTAATTATTTTGAAAGAATGTTACTGAAGGAAGGTTTAAAATTGTTTGCTATTATTTGGATTATACGTCTAAGAATGAACCGATAAGTCTTGATGCTCTCCTTCTCTAGATCTGATAAGGCCCATTCCATAATTTCTATCACCCATTTAATTTTTAAATTCGTTCAAAGCAACATGAAAGTGTTCAAGATCCTTTTCTGTTATTTTCTTTTCTAAATGACAAAAATTAACTTACCCATCAACAAGCACAGGTATATTATTCTTTATCACGTATGATGGCTCTATCGTATCATAATCTAAGCCAGTTATCTTAGCAAGCTTTAATTTTTTGCATTCTGCATCCCATTTTGTTTTAATTTTCTCAAAGTTTAAAACCATTATAGCTTAGTTAAAGTTTATGTTCTGTCTAAATTGCCTTAATCGAGATGCAGCAACACAATATTCAATAACATTCCAAAAGGTCTAAGTAGGAGTCATTAAACTAGTAGAATTAATAAAGGTAGTAGCATCCAGGTCAACTTCTTCTTCTTCTTCATTAAGGTTCAGGTTGTTCATAAGTCTTTCCACCATATTGAATACAAAAATAGAAGTAAAATTAAAGTTAATTTAAAAATAATTTAAAAGATAATTAAAATTTAAAGTGCAACCTATTTTTATCAATATCAATATAATTATCTATGGGTCAACCTTCCAAATATTATTTAATAATAAAAGCTGAACATAATATTAAAAATAAATATTGACTCATGATTCCAAAAAAATAAATTAAATTTAATATTTTTTTCCAATAATAAATAAATGTCTCTATTTTATTTTTCAATACTTTATCTACTCATAATCACTAATAATGAATGAAAAGGTACTCGAATAGTAGAGTTTTATACGGAAATCATTATGCACAAATGAATTCTGGCCGGAAATAGCATTAAGAGGTTGAAAATGCAAGTTTAAATATGTGTAAGATTTGTTGTAACAAACATTTCTCTTATGAAATAAATCTTTAAATCATATGCTATATGCTACTATCAGTGAGGAGAATGAGTGAGTGAGCGAGTGAGAGATTGCTAATTATGCCTTAAAACCCATAATGATTGACTTGGGAGATAGGGGCTTAAGGGCAGGTGCAATTGTGTTTAGTTTTTGTAAGAGCTCTATCCCTATTTGATATGTAAGATATATAACTATGATAAGTTATTGTCTAAAGTTACTCTATACAACATAGAAAGCTTATCAATTATAATCTTGTATAGACTAAGCAGATAAGAATGGCATATCTCTTCTTTGATATTAAAAGCACAATCTTATTTATTTTATTATTATTATTATTATTATTATTATTATTATTATTATTATTATTATTTCTTTTAAAATGGCAATATTAAATTTAAATATTGACTTGTACTTCTTAAAAAGTAAATTAATAAATAAATAAATAAAATAAATAAATAAATAAATAAATAATTAATTAATAAATAAATTTTTGTTTTAATTTTTTAAATCAAACTATGCCTTTTAATTTCTAGTTTTAATTGAATTCAAGCGTTAGAAGCTATAACTCTGTAGAATTGTTCTTAAATGGAGTATCGTTATTGTTCGGTCTCATTAAATGGAAGTTCATAAATTGAATGAGCTATTAGTGATTTTTAAAGTTAATATGATATCTTTGTACCGCCATTTAATTATTTTGAAAGAATCTTACTGAAGGAGGTCTAAAATTGTTTGAACTGTTGGCGCTTGATCTAAAAAGAACCGTATATCTTAATGCTCTCCTTCTCAAGATCTGATAAGGCCCATTCCATAATTTCTATCACCCATTTAATTTTTAAATTCGTTCAAAGCAACATGAAAGTGTTCAAGATCCTTTTCTGTTATTTTCTTTTCTAAATGACAAAAATTAACTTACCCATCAACAAGCACAGGTATATTATTCTTTATCACGTATGATGGCTCTATCGTATCATAATCTAAGCCAGTTATCTTAGCAAGCTTTAATTTTTTGCATTCTGCATCCCATTTTGTTTTAATTTTCTCAAAGTTTAAAACCATTATAGCTTAGTTAAAGTTTATGTTCTGTCTAAATTGCCTTAATCGAGATGCAGCAACACAATATTCAATAACATTCCAAAAGGTCTAGTAGGAGTCATTAAACTAGTAGAATTAATAAAGGTAGTAGCATCCAGGTCAACTTCTTCTTCTTCTTCATTAAGGTTCAGGTTGTTCATAAGTCTTTCCACCATATTGAATACAAAAATAGAAGTAAAATTAAAGTTAATTTAAAAATAATTTAAAAGATAATTAAAATTTAAAGTGCAACCTATTTTTATCAATATCAATATAATTATCTATGGGTCAACCTTCCAAATATTATTTAATAATAAAAGCTGAACATAATATTAAAAATAAATATTGACTCATGATTCCAAAAAAATAAATTAAATTTAATATTTTTTTCCAATAATAAATAAATGTCTCTATTTTATTTTTCAATACTTTATCTACTCATAATCACTAATAATGAATGAAAAGGTACTCGAATAGTAGAGTTTTATACGGAAATCATTATGCACAAATGAATTCTGGCCGGAAATAGCATTAAGAGGTTGAAAATGCAAGTTTAAATATGTGTAAGATTTGTTGTAACAAACATTTCTCTTATAATAAAATTCTTTAAATCAATATGCTATAGGCTCAGCTATCAGGAGGAGAAGCGGTGAGTGACGAGTGAGAGATTGCTAATATGCCTTAAAACCATAATGATTGACTTGGGAGATAGGGGCTTAAGGGCAGGTGCAATTGTGTTTAGTTTTTGTAAGAGCTCTATCCCTATTTGATATGTAAGATATATAACTATGATAAGTTATTGTCTAAAGTTACTCTATACAACATAGAAAGCTTATCAATTATAATCTTGTATAGACTAAGCAGATAAGAATGGCATATCTCTTCTTTGATATTAAAAGCACAATCTTATTTATTTTATTATTATTATTATTATTATTATTATTATTATTATTATTATTTCTTTTAAAATGGCAATATTAAATTTAAATATTGACTTGTACTTCTTAAAAAGTAAATTAATAAATAAATAAATAAAATAAATAAATAAATAAATAAATAATTAATTAATAAATAAATTTTTGTTTTAATTTTTTAAATCAAACTATGCCTTTTAATTTCTAGTTTTAATTGAATTCAAGCGTGAAAAGCTACAATTCTGTTGTAAGGTACTCAAAGGGATACTGATTGCGGTTTGGTTCCTCATAAAATGTGGTGGTCATGTATTCAAGAGGTTTAAGATACTTCTTAAATGAGTGTGATATCTAGTTATGCCATGAGGCATCTTGAAATGAATGTACATGAAGGAGGTTTATAAATTGTTGCATATTTGATTATAGTCTAGAGAAGAACGCATAAGTCTTAGATGCTGCTCCTTCTCTAGATCTGATAAGGCCCATTCCATAATTTCTATCACCCATTTAATTTTTAAATTCGTTCAAAGCAACATGAAAGTGTTCAAGATCCTTTTCTGTTATTTTCTTTTCTAAATGACAAAAATTAACTTACCCATCAACAAGCACAGGTATATTATTCTTTATCACGTATGATGGCTCTATCGTATCATAATCTAAGCCAGTTATCTTAGCAAGCTTTAATTTTTTGCATTCGGCATCCCATTTCGTTTTAATTTTCTCAAAATTTAGAACCAACAAAGTCTAATTAAAATAAATATTCGGTCTGAACTGCCTAACTCGAGATGTTCCAATATAGCATTCAACAACATGCAAAAAGGTCTAAGTAGGAGTCAGTAATGAAGTAGAATTAATAAAAGTAGTAGAATCCAAGTCTTCATCCTCATCATTCAGATTAAGGTTGCTCATAAATCTTTCCACCATGATAAGAAAATAAAATAAAAAAATAAAGTTAATTTAAAGTTTTTAATTTAAAAGATAATTAAAATTAAAAGTGAAGCCTATTTATATCAATATCAATAATAAATATAAATGGGTCAACATTCAAAATTATTAAATAATAAAAGCTAAACATAAAATTAAAAATAAAAATTGACTCATGATTCCAAAAAAATAAATTAAATTTAATATTTTTTTCCAATAATAAATAAATGTCTCTATTTTATTTTTCAATACTTTATCTACTCATAATCACTAATAATGAATGAAAAGGTACTCGAATAGTAGAGTTTTATACGGAAATCATTATGCACAAATGAATTCTGGCCGGAAATAGCATTAAGAGGTTGAAAATGCAAGTTTAAATATGTGTAAGATTTGTTGTAACAAACATTTCTCTATAAATAAATTCCTTAAATCATATGCCTATAGCTAGCTATCAGTGAGGGAGAAGCGAGTGAGTGAGCGAGTGAGAGATTGCTAATATGCCTTAAAACCATAATGATTGACTTGGGAGATAGGGGCTTAAGGGCTGGTGCAATTGTGTTTAGTTTTTGTAAGAGCTCTATCCCTATTTGATATGTAAGATATATAACTATGATAAGTTATTGTCTAAAGCTACTCTATACAACATAGAAAGCTTATCAATTATAATCTTGTATAGACTAAGCAGATAAGAATGGCATATCTCTTCTTTGATATTAAAAGCACAATCTTATTTATTTTATTATTAAAATTATTATTATTATAATTATTATTATTATTATTATTATTATTATTATTATTATTATTATTTCTTTTAAAATGGCAATATTAAATTTAAATATTGACTTGTACTTCTTAAAAAGTAAATTAATAAATAAATAAATAAAATAAATAAATAAATAAATAAATAATTAATTAATAAATAAATTTTTGTTTTAATTTTTTAAATCAAACTATGCCTTTTAATTTCTAGTTTTAATTGAATTCAAGCGTGAAAAGCTACAATTCTGTTGTAAGGTACTCAAAGGGATACTGATTGCGGTTTGTGCTCATAAATGGGTGTTCATAGTATTCAAGCGAGGATGTTCAAAAACTTCTTCAGTGGTGTGAATATATCAGCTTATGGCATTGAGGCATCTTGAAAAGAATGTTTCTGAAGGAGGTTTAAAATTGTTTGCATTCTTTGGATTATAGATCTAAAAGAACCATAAGTCTTGATGCTCTCCTTCTCTAGATCTGATAAGGCCCATTCCATAATTTCTATCACCCATTTAATTTTTAAATTCGTTCAAAGCAACATGAAAGTGTTCAAGATCCTTTTCTGTTATTTTCTTTTCTAAATGACAAAAATTAACTTACCCATCAACAAGCACAGGTATATTATTCTTTATCACGTATGATGGCTCTATCGTATCATAATCTAAGCCAGTTATCTTAGCAAGCTTTAATTTTTTGCATTCTGCATCCCATTTTGTTTTAATTTTCTCAAAGTTTAAAACCATTATAGCTTAGTTAAAGTTTATGTTCTGTCTAAATTGCCTTAATCGAGATGCAGCAACACAATATTCAATAACATTCCAAAAGGTCTAAGTTAGGAGTCAGTAATTTAGTAGAATTAATAAAAGTAGTAGAATCCAAGTCTTCATCTTCATCATTGAGATTAAGGTTGCTCATAAGTCTTTCCACCATATCGAGTTAAATAAAATAAAATAAAAAATTAAAGTTAATTTAAAGTTTTTAATTTAAAAGATAATTAAAATTAAAAGTGAAGCCTATTTATATCAATATCAATATAAATATTAATGGGGTCAACCTTCCAAATATTATTTAATAATAAAAGCTGAACATAATATTAAAAATAAATATTGACTCATGATTCCAAAAAAATAAATTAAATTTAATATTTTTTTCCAATAATAAATAAATGTCTCTATTTTATTTTTCAATACTTTATCTACTCATAATCACTAATAATGAATGAAAAGGTACTCGAATAGTAGAGTTTTATACGGAAATCATTATGCACAAATGAATTCTGGCCGGAAATAGCATTAAGAGGTTGAAAATGCAAGTTTAAATATGTGTAAGATTTGTTGTAACAAACATTTCCCTCTTATAATAATTCTTTAATCATTATGCTATAGCTAGCTATCAGTGAGGGAGAAGCGAGTGAGTGAGCGAGTGAGAGATTGCTAATATGCCTTAAAACCATAATGATTGACTTGGGAGATAGGGGCTTAAGGGCTGGTGCAATTGTGTTTAGTTTTTGTAAGAGCTCTATCCCTATTTGATATGTAAGATATATAACTATGATAAGTTATTGTCTAAAGCTACTCTATACAACATAGAAAGCTTATCAATTATAATCTTGTATAGACTAAGCAGATAAGAATGGCATATCTCTTCTTTGATATTAAAAGCACAATCTTATTTATTTTATTATTAAAATTATTATTATTATAATTATTATTATTATTATTATTATTATTATTATTATTATTTCTTTTAAAATGGCAATATTAAATTTAAATATTGACTTGTACTTCTTAAAAAGTAAATTAATAAATAAATAAATAAAATAAATAAATAAATAAATAAATAATTAATTAATAAATAAATTTTTGTTTTAATTTCTTAAAAAATTAATTAAGTTTTTAAATCAAACTATGCCTTATAAATTCTAGTTTTAATTGAATTCAAGCATGAATAGCTACAATTCTGTAGTATTATACTCAAATATAGTATCGCTATTGTTCGGTCTCATAAAATGGTAGTTCATAAATTGAATGAGTGCTTCATAACTTCCAAAGTTATTTGATATCTATGTACGGCCATTTAATTATTTTGAAAGAATGTTTCTGAAGAAGGTCTAAAATTCTTTTTAAGATTTAGCGCGTTATATAAGTAGAACCATAGATATTAAGGCTCTCCTTCTCAAGATTTGATAATGCCAATAGCAAAATTTCGATCACCAAGCTCATTCTTTAATTCATTTACAGCAACATGAAAGTGTTCAAAATTTTTATCAGTTATTTTCCTTCCTAAATGGCAAAAATATTATTGCCCATCAACAATTACATGTTATTCTTCTTAAAAACGTATAAAGGCTCTATCGTGTCGTTGTCTAGACCAGTTATTTTAGCATGCTTAAATTTTTAGATTCGGCATTCAATTTCTTTAAGTTTTCTCAAAATTTAGAACCACCAAAGTTCAATTAAAATCTAAGGTCGGTCTGAATTGCCTATCTCGGGATGTTCCAATATAGTTTTAAACAACATGCCAAAAGGTATAAGTAGGAGTCAATAATGTAGTAGAATTAATAAAGGTAGTCGCACCCAAGTCATCATTTTCTTGGTTGAAGTTAAGGTTGTTCATTAAACTTTCCACCATATTTAGTAAAAAAATTAAATAAAAGTAAATATAAAGTTATTATAAAAATAATTTAAAAGATAATTAAATTTTAAAGTGAAGCCTATTTTTATTATTATCAATATAATTATCGTATGGGTCAACCTTCCAAATATTATTTAATAATAAAAGCTGAACATAATATTAAAAATAAATATTGACTCATGATTCCAAAAAAATAAATTAAATTTAATATTTTTTTCCAATAATAAATAAATGTCTCTATTTTATTTTTCAATACTTTATCTACTCATAATCACTAATAATGAATGAAAAGGTACTCGAATAGTAGAGTTTTATACGGAAATCATTATGCACAAATGAATTCTGGCCGGAAATAGCATTAAGAGGTTGAAAATGCAAGTTTAAATATGTGTAAGATTTGTTGTAACAAACATTTCTCTTATAAATAATTTTTAAATACATATGCCTCGTAGCTAGCTTATCGTGAGGGAGAAGCGAGTGAGTGAGGGAGTGAGAGATTGCTATATGACCTTAAAAACATAATGATTGACTTGGGAGATAGGGGCTTAAGGGCAGGTGCAATTGTGTTTAGTTTTTGTAAGAGCTCTATCCCTATTTGATATGTAAGATATATAACTATGATAAGTTATTGTCTAAAGTTACTCTATACAACATAGAAAGCTTATCAATTATAATCTTGTATAGACTAAGCAGATAAGAATGGCATATCTCTTCTTTGATATTAAAAGCACAATCTTATTTATTTTATTATTAAAATTATTATTATTATAATTATTATTATTATTATTATTATTATTATTATTATTATTATTATTATTTCTTTTAAAATGGCAATATTAAATTTAAATATTGACTTGTACTTCTTAAAAAGTAAATTAATAAATAAATAAATAAAATAAATAAATAAATAAATAAATAATTAATTAATAATAAATATTTAAAACTTTCTTAAAAAATTAATTAAGTTTTTAAATCAAACTATGCCTTATAAATTCTAGTTTTAATTGAATTCAAGCATGAATAGCTACAATTCTGTAGTATTATACTCAAATATAGTATCGCTATTGTTCGGTCTCATAAAATGGTAGTTCATAAATTGAATGAGTGCTTCATAACTTCCAAAGTTATTTGATATCTATGTACGGCCATTTAATTATTTTGAAAGAATGTTTCTGAAGAAGGTCTAAAATTCTTTTTAAGATTTAGCGCGTTATATAAGTAGAACCATAGATATTAAGGCTCTCCTTCTCAAGATTTGATAATGCCAATAGCAAAATTTCGATCACCAAGCTCATTCTTTAATTCATTTACAGCAACATGAAAGTGTTCAAAATTTTTATCAGTTATTTTCCTTCCTAAATGGCAAAAATATTATTGCCCATCAACAATTACATGTTATTCTTCTT
>ARYC01003873.1:0-18557 GCA_000711775.1 Oxytricha trifallax
TTCAAAAAGCGCAAAGTTATGGGCATTTGAAGTTTTGTTGTAGGTATAGATTAGGAAGTATGTTAAACATAGGGTTTAAAGATTTTCAAATCAGAATTAATTGAACTTGAACATATTCAAAGTACTTAATTAATGTTACTATATTCTTATAATCTTTATAAAAGCACAAATTTCTTATGCAATATCTTTCTACACTTATAAGCTTCGTTCTACTATAACAAACTAAATAAAGCACAAATTTCTTAAGCAATTGCCTTTTAAGCAACATTAATGAATTTAAATCTAGGCTTCTTTATAAAATGACAAAAATCAGGTTCATTAACGAAAAGTCAAATCGGACGTTATCATTTCCAAGAATTATTGTTTTATATAAACAGAATTTATTTAAGACTACCATAATTGTATTAACACTATCAAAATTGATTTTGTCCTTTCAAAGTATTTTGAATCGGTATTTTCAACTTTGATACCGCATTTTCAATTTTGGTACCTTAATTTTCTTAATAGGTTACTTTCACAATAAATTTGAGGATTTTAAATATTTCTTCCCAAGAATTAAATGGAACTAACCTTTTTCAACTAATTAAAGTATTTTTTATATATAACATGGGATCTCATTTATAATGCTATCTATTATTCCATTTGTTAAAATAATAATACTTTTATATAAATATTTATTTATAAAAAGTACAAAATAATTTATTTGAGTTGACAACAATCCCATTAATGATTGCTTGTTAGAAGTAAAATAGCCCCCGCATTATATTTATCTGGATATTTAGACCTCGCTGAGAACGAATATCGAATCAGAATCGATTTATCTTAAGAACTCTCGGAGATACAGCCATTTTAATTATAAATAGGATGACATGATCGTAACTTAAGGAGGCTGATTTTAAGGATTAAAGGGTGTTTGGAAAGAGACACTGAAGTTCATGGTATGACCTGGAATCAAGCAAGTCCACTAAATTTGGGCTCCTGAACATGAGTGAAACACCGGAACACCTATTATATATTTATTTTCTAAAGTTATAGTGGGGTCAATATGTCAATGTTTTGACTTTTTCATAATCATTCCAGGGCTGAACCCTTCCCCTCAAAAATGCATCATCTAATTTATTTTTCCTAAAAACATCTGAAAATATCGATTCTAATTATTTAAACCTCGCTGAGCATTAATATGAAATGCGTTTTTTCATATCTTCAAAAGCGCAAAGTTATAGGCATTTAAAGTTTTGTAGTAGGTATAGATTAGGAAGAATGTAAAACATAGGGTTTTAAGATTTTCAAATCAAGGGGGGAGGATTATAAGATTTCATGAATTGAACTTGAACATATTCAAAGTACTTAATTAAGATTACTATACTCTTATAATCTTTATAAAAGCACAAATTTCTTATGCAATAGCTTTCTACACTTATAAGCTTCGTTCTACTTTTATAAGCTTCGTTCTACTCTTACAAACTTCATTAAAACACAATTTCTTTAGCAATTGCTTCTTAGCAACATTCAATGAATTAAAATTTAGTCTTCTTTATAAAATAACAAAAATCAGGTTCATGAAAGAAGAGTCAAAACGTTATCATTTCCAAGCGTTATTGTTTAATATAAACAGAATTGATTTTTAGACTACCATAATCGTATTAAGACTATCAAAATTGTTTAGTCCTTTCAAACTATTTTGATTCAGTATTTTCAACTTTGGTACATTTCAATTTTGGTACTTCATTTTCTTATTAGGTTACTTTCTCACCATAAATTTGAAGATAATAAATATTCTTATTACTATGAAATGAATTGAACTAAGTAAATTCATTAATTAAAGGATTTTTGTTTTTATATAACATGGTATCTAATCTATAAACTACTATTTATTATTACATCTGTTAAAATAATAATACTTTTATATAAATATTTATAAAATATTTATTTTTTACAAAAGTACAAAATAATTTATTTGAGTTGACAACAATCCCATTAATGATTGCTTGTTAGAAGTAAAAATAGCCCTTGCATTATATTTATCTGGATATTTAGACCTCGCTGAGAACGAATATCGAATCAGAATCGATTTATCTTTAGAACTCTCGGAGATACAGCCATTTTAATTATAAATAGGATGACATGATCGTAACTTAAGGAGGCTTATTTTAAGGATTAAAGGGCTTTTGGAAAGAGACACTGAAGTTCATGGTATGACCTGGAATCAAGCAAGTCCACTAAATTTGGGCTCCTGAACAAGAGTGAAACACCGGAACACTAATTATTAAGTCATTTTCTAAAGTTAAAGTGGGGGTCAATATGTCAATGTTATGACTTATTCAAAATCTTTCCAGGGCCGTACCCTTCCCCGCCAAAATGCAGCATCTAACTTATTTTTCCTAAGAGCACCTGAAAATATCGATTCTAGTTATTTAAACCTCACTCAGCACGAATATGAAATTCGTTTTATCATATCTTCAAAAAGCGCAAAGTTATGGGCATTTGAAGTTTTGTTGTAGGTATAGATTAGGAAGTATGTTAAACATAGGGTTTAAAGATTTTCAAATCAGAATTTCATGAATTGAACTTGAACATATTCAAAGTACTTAATTAATGTTACTATATTCTTATAATCTTTTTAAAAGCACAAATTTCTTATGCAATAGCTTTCTACACTTATAAGATTCGTTCTACTATAACAAACTAAATTAAAGCACAATTGATTTAGCAAAAGCTTTTTAATCAAAATTCAATGAATTTAAATCTAGGCTTCTTTATAAAATGACAAAAATCAGGTTCATTAACGAAAAGTCAAATCGGACGTTATCATTTCCAAGAATTATTGTTTTATATAAACAGAATTTATTTAAGACTACCATAATTGTATTAACACTATCAAAATTGATTTTGTCCTTTCAAAGTATTTTGAATCGGTATTTTCAACTTTGATACCGCATTTTCAATTTTGGTACCTTAATTTTCTTAATAGGTTACTTTCACAATAAATTTGAGGATTTTAAATATTTCTTCCCAAGAATTAAATGGAACTAACCTTTTTCAACTAATTAAAGTATTTTTTATATATAACATGGGATCTCATTTATAATGCTATCTATTATTCCATTTGTTAAAATAATAATACTTTTATATAAATATTTATTTATAAAAAGTACAAAATAATTTATTTGAGTTTGACAACAATCCCATTAATGATTGCTTGTTAGAAGTAAAATAGCCCCCGCATTATATTTATCTGGATATTTAGACCTCGCTGAGAACGAATATCGAATCAGAATCGATTTATCTTAAGAACTCTCGGAGATACAGCCATTTTAATTATAAATAGGATGACATGATCGTAACTTAAGGAGGCTGATTTTAAGGATTAAAGTGTTTTTGGAAAGAGACACTGAAGTTCATGGTATGACCTGGAATCAAGCAAGTCCACTAAATTTGGGCTCCTGAACAAGAGTGAAAGACCGGAACACTAATTATTAAGTCATTTTCTAAAGTTAAAGTGGGGTCAATGTGTCAATGTTATGACTTATTCAAAATCTTTCCAGGGCCGTACCCTTCCCCGCCAAAATGCAGCTTCTAATTTATTTTCCCTAAGAGCACCTGAAAATATCGATTCTAGTTATTTAAACCTCGCTCAGCACGAATATGAAATTCGTTTTATCATATCTTCAAAAAGCGCAAAGTTATGGGCATTTGAAGTTTTGTTGTAGGTATAGATTAGGAAGTATGTTAAACATAGGGTTTAAAGATTTTCAAATCAGAATTAATTGAACTTGAACATATTCAAAGTACTTAATTAATGTTACTATATTCTTATAATCTTTATAAAAGCACAAATTTCTTATGCAATATCTTTCTACACTTATAAGCTTCGTTCTACTATAACAAACTAAATTAAAGCACAAATTTCTTAAGCAATTGCTTTTTAAGCAACATTAATGAATTTAAATCTAGGCTTCTTTATAAAATAACAAAAGTCCCGGTCATTAACGAAAAGTCAAATCGTTATGGTTTCCAAGCGCTATTGTTTAATATATAAACAGAATTGATTTTAAGACTACCATTTTTAATCATGTTGTCAAAATTGAATTTGCCCTTTCAGAATATTATGATAAGCCATTTTGAATTCTGAAACAGCATTTCCAACTTTGGCACTCATTTTCTATAAGTTACTTTATCACCATAAATGTTGAAAATTATAAATATTCTACCATGAAAATGAAATGACTTTAAGATATTCATTAATTAAAAGTATTTTGTTTTTATATAGCATGGGTCTAATTTATAGACGTGCTTTTATTATTCCATCTGTTATAATAATAATAATTATATATAAATATTTATTTTTTACAAAAGTACAAAATAATTTATTTGAGTTGACAACAATCCCATTAATGATTGCTTGTTAGAAGTAAAATAGCCCCCGCATTATATTTATCTGGATATTTAGACCTCGCTGAGAACGAATATCGAATCAGAATCGATTTATCTTAAGAACTCTCGGAGATACAGCCATTTTAATTATAAATAGGATGACATGATCGTAACTTAAGGAGGCTGATTTTAAGGATTAAAGTGTTTTTGGAAAGAGACACTGAAGTTCATGGTATGACCTGGAATCAAGCAAGTCCACTAAATTTGGGCTCCTGAACAAGAGTGAAAGACCGGAACACTAATTATTAAGTCATTTTCTAAAGTTAAAGTGGGGTCAATGTGTCAATGTTATGACTTATTCAAAATCTTTCCAGGGCAGTACCCTTCCCCGCCAAAATGCAGCTTCTAATTTATTTTTCCTAAGAGCACCTGAAAATATCGATTCTAGTTATTTAAACCTCGCTCAGCACGAATATGAAATTCGTTTTATCATATCTTCAAAAAGCGCAAAGTTATGGGCATTTGAAGTTTTGTTGTAGGTATAGATTAGGAAGTATGTTAAACATAGGGTTTAAAGATTTTCAAATCAGAATTTCATGAATTGAACTTGAACATATTCAAAGTACTTAATTAATGTTACTATATTCTTATAATCTTTTTAAAAGCACAAATTTCTTATGCAATAGCTTTCTACACTTATAAGATTCGTTCTACTATAACAAACTAAATTAAAGCACAAATTTCTTAAGCAATTGCTTTTTAAGCAACATTAATGAATTTAAATCTAGGCTTCTTTATAAAATAACAAAAGTCCCGGTCATTAACGAAAAGTCAAATCGTTATGGTTTCCAAGCGCTATTGTTTAATATATAAACAGAATTGATTTTAAGACTACCATTTTTAATCATGTTGTCAAAATTGAATTTGCCCTTTCAGAATATTATGATAAGCCATTTTGAATTCTGAAACAGCATTTCCAACTTTGGCACTTCATTTTCTTATAAGGTTACTTTTCTCACGGCATAATTTGAAAATTATAAATATTCCTTACCATTGAATGAAATGACTTAAGGAATTCATTAATTAAAGTATTTTGTTTTTTATATAGGCATGAATCTATTATAGACTCGCTTTTATTTCCATCTGTTATAAATTAAAATTTAATTATTATAATATTTATTTTTTACAAAAGTACAAAATAATTTATTTGAGTTGACAACAATCCCATTATTGATTGCTTGTTAGAAGTAAGAATAGCCACTGCATTATAGTTATCTGGATATTTAGACCTCGCTGAGCATGAATATCGAATCAGAATCGATTTATCTTAAGAACTCTCGGAGATACAGCCATTTTAATTATAAATAGGATGACATGATCGTAACTTAAGGAGGCTGATTTTAAGGATTAAAGGGTGTTTGGAAAGAGACACTGAAGTTCATGGTATGACCTGGAATCAAGCAAGTCCACTAAATTTGGGCTCCTGAACATGAGTGAAACACCGGAACACTAATTATTAAGTCATTTTCTAAAGTTATAGTGGGGTCAATATGTCAATGTTTTGACTTTTTCATAATCATTCCAGGGCTGAACCCTTCCCCTCAAAAATGCATCATCTAATTTATTTTTCCTAAAAACATCTGAAAATATCGATTCTAATTATTTAAACCTCGCTGAGCATTAATATGAAATGCGTTTTTTCATATCTTCAAAAGCGCAAAGTTATAGGCATTTAAAGTTTTGTAGTAGGTATAGATTAGGAAGAATGTAAAACATAGGGTTTTAAGATTTTCAAATCAAGGGGGGAGGATTATAAGATTTCATGAATTGAACTTGAACATATTCAAAGTACTTAATTAAGATTACTATACTCTTATAATCTTTATAAAAGCACAAATTTCTTATGCAATAGCTTTCTACACTTATAAGCTTCGTTCTACTTTTATAAGCTTCGTTCTACTCTTACAAACTTCATTAAAACACAATTTCTTTAGCAATTGCTTCTTAGCAACATTCAATGAATTAAAATTTAGTCTTCTTTATAAAATAACAAAAATCAGGTTCATGAAAGAAGAGTCAAAACGTTATCATTTCCAAGCGTTATTGTTTAATATAAACAGAATTGATTTTTAGACTACCATAATCGTATTAAGACTATCAAAATTGTTTAGTCCTTTCAAACTATTTTGATTCAGTATTTTCAACTTTGGTACATTTCAATTTTGGTACTTCATTTTCTTATTAGGTTACTTTCTCACCATAAATTTGAAGATAATAAATATTCTTATTACTATGAAATGAATTGAACTAAGTAAATTCATTAATTAAAGGATTTTTGTTTTTATATAACATGGTATCTAATCTATAAACTACTATTTATTATTACATCTGTTAAAATAATAATACTTTTATATAAATATTTATTTTTAAAAAAGTACAAAATAATTTATTTGAGCCTAAAAATAATCCTATTAATGATTGCTTATGAAGTAAAAATAGCTGCATTATATTTATTTGGTTATTTAGACCTCGCTGAGCACGAATTTGGAGGAAAAAAATCGATTTATCTTAAGAACTCTCGGAGATACAGCCATTTTAATTATAAATAGGATGACATGATCGTAACTTAAGGAGGCTGATTTTAAGGATTAAAGGGTGTTTGGAAAGAGACACTGAAGTTCATGGTATGACCTGGAATCAAGCAAGTCCACTAAATTTGGGCTCCTGAACATGAGTGAAACACCGGAACACTAATTATTAAGTCATTTTCTAAAGTTAAAGTGGGGTCAATATGTCATGTTATGACTTATTCAAAATCTTTCCAGGGCAGTACCCTTCCCCGCCAAAATGCAGCTTCTAATTTATTTTTCCTAAGAGCACCTGAAAATATCGATTCTAGTTATTTAAACCTCGCTCAGCACGAATATGAGAAATCGTTTATATATCTTCAAAAAGCGCAAAGTTATGGGCATTTGAAGTTTTGTTGTAGGTATAGATTAGGAAGTATGTTAAACATAGGGTTTAAAGATTTTCAAATCAGAATTAATTGAACTTGAACATATTCAAAGTACTTAATTAATGTTACTATATTCTTATAATCTTTATAAAAGCACAAATTTCTTATGCAATATCTTTCTACACTTATAAGCTTCGTTCTACTATAACAAATAAATTAAAGCATAAATTTCTTAAGCAATTGCCTTTTAAGCAACATTAATGAATTTAAATCTAGGCTTCTTTATAAAATAACAAAAGTCCCGTTCAATAACGAAAAGTCAAATCGTTATGGTTTCCAAGCGTTATTGTTTAATATACAAACAGAGTTGTCAAAATTGAATTTGCCCTTTCAGAATATTATGATAAGCATTTTGAATCTGACGCATTTCCAACTTTGGCACTTCATTTTCTTATAAGGTTACTTTCTCACCATAAATTTGAAAATTATAAATATTCCTTACCATGAAATGAACTAAGCATTTTTCATTAATTAAAGTATTTTTGTTTTTATATAGCATGGGATCTAATTTATAGACAGCTATTTATTATCCCATCTGTTATAATAATAATAATAATAATAATATATAAATATTTATTTTTTACAAAAGTACAAAATAATTTATTTGAGTTGACAACAATCCCATTAATGATTGCTTGTTAGAAGTAAAAATAGCCCTTGCATTATATTTATCTGGATATTTAGACCTCGCTGAGAACGAATATCGAATCAGAATCGATTTATCTTTAGAACTCTCGGAGATACAGCCATTTTAATTATAAATAGGATGACATGATCGTAACTTAAGGAGGCTTATTTTAAGGATTAAAGGGCTTTTGGAAAGAGACACTGAAGTTCATGGTATGACCTGGAATCAAGCAAGTCCACTAAATTTGGGCTCCTGAACAAGAGTGAAACACCTGAACACTAATTATTAAGTCATTTTCTAAAGTTAAAGTGGGGTCAATGTGTCAATGTTATGACTTATTCAAAATCTTTCCAGGGCAGTACCCTTCCCCGCCAAAATGCAGCTTCTAATTTATTTTTCCTAAGAGCACCTGAAAATATCGATTCTAGTTATTTAAACCTCGCTCAGCACGAATATGAAATTCGTTTATCATATTTCAAAAGCCGGCAAGTTGAATGGGCATTTGAAGTTTTGTTGTAGGTATAGATTAGGAAGTATGTTAAACATAGGGTTTAAAGATTTTCAAATCAGAATTTCATGAATTGAACTTGAACATATTCAAAGTACTTAATTAATGTTACTATATTCTTATAATCTTTTTAAAAGCACAAATTTCTTATGCAATAGCTTTCTACACTTATAAGATTCGTTCTACTATAACAAACTAAATTAAAGCACAAATTTCTTAAGCAATTGCCTTTTAAGCAACATTAATGAATTTAAATCTAGGCTTCTTATAAATAACAAAAGTCGTTCTTTTAACGAAAAGTCAAATCGTTATGGTTTCCAAGCGTTATTGTGTTAATAAATAACAGAACAGAGTTGTCCAAAGATTGAATTTGCCTTTCAGAATATTATGATAGCCATTTTGAATTCTGAAACAGGCATTTCAACTTTGGCACTTCATTTTCTTATAAGGTTACTTTCTCACCATAAATTTGAAAATTATAAATATTCCTTACCATGAAATGAACTAAGCATTTTTCATTAATTAAAGTATTTTTGTTTTTATATAGCATGGGATCTAATTTATAGACAGCTATTTATTATCCCATCTGTTATAATAATAATAATAATAATAATAATAATAATACTTTATTTTTTACAAAAGTACAAAATAATTTATTTGAGTTGACAACAATCCCATTAATGATTGCTTGTTAGAAGTAAAATAGCCCCCGCATTATATTTATCTGGATATTTAGACCTCGCTGAGAACGAATATCGAATCAGAATCGATTTATCTTAAGAACTCTCGGAGATACAGCCATTTTAATTATAAATAGGATGACATGATCGTAACTTAAGGAGGCTGATTTTAAGGATTAAAGGGCTTTTGGAAAGAGACACTGAAGTTCATGGTATGACCTGGAATCAAGCAAGTCCACTAAATTTGGGCTCCTGAACAAGAGTGAAACACCGGAACACTAATATTAAGTCATTTTCTAAAGTTAAAGTGGGGTCAATATGTCAATGTTATGACTTATTCAAAATCTTTCCAGGGCCGTACCCTTCCCCGCCAAAATGCAGCATCTAACTTATTTTCCCTAAGAGCACCTGAAAATATCGATTCTAGTTATTTAAACCTCACTCAGCACGAATATGAAATTCGTTTTATCATATCTTCAAAAAGCGCAAAGTTATGGGCATTTGAAGTTTTGTTGTAGGTATAGATTAGGAAGTATGTTAAACATAGGGTTTAAAGATTTTCAAATCAGAATTAATTGAACTTGAACATATTCAAAGTACTTAATTAATGTTACTATATTCTTATAATCTTTATAAAAGCACAAATTTCTTATGCAATATCTTTCTACACTTATAAGCTTCGTTCTACTATAACAAACTAAATTAAAGCACAAATTTCTTAAGCAATTGCCTTTTAAGCAACATTAATGAATTTAAATCTAGGCTTCTTTATAAAATAACAAAAGTCCCGGTCAATAACGAAAAGTCAAATCGTTATGGTTTCCAAGCGCTATTGTTTAATATACAAACACAGTTGTCAAAATTGAATTTGCCCTTTCAGAATATTATGATAAGCCATTTTGAATTCTGAAACAGCATTTCCAACTTTGGCACTTCATTTTCTTATAAGGTTACTTTCTCACCATAAATTTGAAAATTATAAATATTCCTTACCATGAAATGAACTAAGCATTTTTCATTAATTAAAGTATTTTTGTTTTTATATAGCATGGGATCTAATTTATAGACAGCTATTTATTATCCCATCTGTTATAATAATAATAATAATTATATATAAATATTTATTTTTTACAAAAGTACAAAATAATTTATTTGAGTTGACAACAATCCCATTAATGATTGCTTGTTAGAAGTAAAAATAGCCACTGCATTATAGTTATCTGGATATTTAGACCTCGCTGAGAACGAATATCGAATCAGAATAGATTTATCTTAAGAACTCTCGGAGATACAGCCATTTTAATTATAAATAGGATGACATGATCGTAACTTAAGGAGGCTGATTTTAAGGATTAAAGGGCGTTTGGAAAGAGACACTGAAGTTCATGGTATGACCTGGAATCAAGCAAGTCCACTAAATTTGGGCTCCTGAACAAGAGTGAAACACCGGAACACTAATTATTAAGTCATTTTCTAAAGTTAAAGTGGGGTCAATATGTCAATGTTATGACTTATTCAAAATCTTTCCAGGGCAGTACCCTTCCCCGCCAAAATGCAGCTTCTAATTTATTTTTCCTAAGAGCACCTGAAAATATCGATTCTAGTTATTTAAACCTCGCTCAGCACGAATATGAAATTGTTTTATCATATCTCAAAAAGCGCAAAGTTATGGGCATTTGAAGTTTTGTTGTAGGTATAGATTAGGAAGTATGTTAAACATAGGGTTTAAAGATTTTCAAATCAGAATTAATTGAACTTGAACATATTCAAAGTACTTAATTAATGTTACTATATTCTTATAATCTTTATAAAAGCACAAATTTCTTATGCAATAGCTTTCTACACTTATAAGATTCGTTCTACTATAACAAACTAAATTAAAGCACAAATTTCTTAAGCAATTGCTTTTTAAGCAACATTAATGAATTTAAATCTAGGCTTCTTTATAAAATAACAAAAGTCCCGGTCATTAACGAAAAGTCAAATCGTTATGGTTTCCAAGCGCTATTGTTTAATATATAAACAGAATTGATTTTAAGACTACCATTTTTAATCATGTTGTCAAAATTGAATTTGCCCTTTCAGAATATTATGATAAGCCATTTTGAATTCTGAAACAGCATTTCCAACTTTGGCACTTCATTTTCTTATAAGGTTACTTTCTCACCATAAATTTGAAAATTATAAATATTCCTTACCATGAAATGAACTAAGCATTTTTCATTAATTAAAGTATTTTTGTTTTTATATAGCATGGGATCTAATTTATAGACAGCTATTTATTATCCCATCTGTTATAATAATAATAATAATTATATATAAATATTTATTTTTTACAAAAGTACAAAATAATTTATTTGAGTTGACAACAATCCCATTAATGATTGCTTGTTAGAAGTAAAATAGCCCCCGCATTATATTTATCTGGATATTTAGACCTCGCTGAGAACGAATATCGAATCAGAATCGATTTATCTTAAGAACTCTCGGAGATACAGCCATTTTAATTATAAATAGGATGACATGATCGTAACTTAAGGAGGCTGATTTTAAGGATTAAAGGGTGTTTGGAAAGAGACACTGAAGTTCATGGTATGACCTGGAATCAAGCAAGTCCACTAAATTTGGGCTCCTGAACATGAGTGAAACACCGGAACACTAATTATTAAGTCATTTTCTAAAGTTAAAGTGGGGTCAATATGTCAATGTATGACTTATTCAAAATCTTTCCAGGGCAGTACCCTTCCCCGCCAAAATGCAGCATCTAACTTATTTTTCCTAAGAGCACCTGAAAATATCGATTCTAGTTATTTAAACCTCGCTCAGCACGAATATGAAATTCGTTTTATCATATCTTCAAAAGCAAAGTTATGGGCATTTGAAGTTTTGTTGTAGGTATAGATTAGGAAGTATGTTAAACATAGGGTTTAAAGATTTTCAAATCAGAATTAATTGAACTTGAACATATTCAAAGTACTTAATTAATGTTACTATATTCTTATAATCTTTATAAAAGCACAAATTTCTTATGCAATATCTTTCTACACTTATAAGCTTCGTTCTACTATAACAAACTAAATTAAAGCACAAATTTCTTAAGCAATTGCCTTTTAAGCAACATTAATGAATATAAATCTAGGCTTCTTTATAAAATAACAAAAGTCCCGTTCAATAACGAAAAGTCAAATCGTTATGGTTTCCAAGCGTTATTGTTTAATATACAAACAGAGTTGTCAAAATCGAATTTGCCCTTTCAGAATATTATGATAGCTTTGATTCTGACAGAATTCCAACTTTGGCACTTCATTTTCTTATAAGGTTACTTTCTCACCATAAATTTGAAAATTATAAATATTCCTTACCATGAAATGAACTAAGCATTTTTCATTAATTAAAGTATTTTTGTTTTTATATAGCATGGGATCTAATTTATAGACAGCTATTTATTATCCCATCTGTTATAATAATAATAATAATAATAATAATAATATTTATTTTTTACAAAAGTACAAAATAATTTATTTGAGTTGACAACAATCCCATTAATGATTGCTTGTTAGAAGTAAAATAGCCCCCGCATTATATTTATCTGGATATTTAGACCTCGCTGAGAACGAATATCGAATCAGAATCGATTTAACTTAAGAACTCTCGGAGATACAGCCATTTTAATTATAAATAGGATGACATGATCGTAACTTAAGGAGGCTGATTTTAAGGATTAAAGGGTGTTTGGAAAGAGACACTGAAGTTCATGGTATGACCTGGAATCAAGCAAGTCCACTAAATTTGGGCTCCTGAACAAGAGTGAAACACCGGAACACTAATTATTAAGTCATTTTCTAAAGTTAAAGTGGGGTCAATATGTCAATGTTATGACTTATTCAAAATCTTTCCAGGGCAGTACCCTTCCCCGCCAAAATGCAGCTTCTAATTTATTTTCCCTAAGAGCACCTGAAAATATCGATTCTAGTTATTTAAACCTCGCTCAGCACGAATATGAAATTCGTTTTATCATCTTCAAAAGCGCAAAGTTATGGGCATTTGAAGTTTTGTTGTAGGTATAGATTAGGAAGTATGTTAAACATAGGGTTTAAAGATTTTCAAATCAGAATTAATTGAACTTGAACATATTCAAAGTACTTAATTAATGTTACTATATTCTTATAATCTTTATAAAAGCACAAATTTCTTATGCAATATCTTTCTACACTTATAAGCTTCGTTCTACTATAACAAACTAAATAAAGCAAAATTTCTAAAGCAATTGCCTTTTAAGCAACATTAATGAATTTAAATCTAGGCTTCTTTATAAAATAACAAAAGTCCCGTCAATAACGAAAGTCAAATCGTTATGGTTTCCAAGCGTTATTGTTTAATATACAAACAGAGTGTCAAAATTGAATTTGCCCTTTCACCAGAATATTATGATACGACCATTTTGAATTCTGAAACAGCATTTCCAACTTTGGCACTTCATTTTCTTATAAGGTTACTTTCTCACCATAAATTTGAAAATTATAAATATTCCTTACCATGAAATGAACTAAGCATTTTTCATTAATTAAAGTATTTTTGTTTTTATATAGCATGGGATCTAATTTATAGACAGCTATTTATTATCCCATCTGTTATAATAATAATAATAATAATAATAATAATAAATATTTATTTTTTACAAAAGTACAAAATAATTTATTTGAGTTGACAACAATCCCATTAATGATTGCTTGTTAGAAGTAAAATAGCCCCCGCATTATATTTATCTGGATATTTAGACCTCGCTGAGAACGAATATCGAATCAGAATCGATTTATCTTAAGAACTCTCGGAGATACAGCCATTTTAATTATAAATAGGATGACATGATCGTAACTTAAGGAGGCTGATTTTAAGGATTAAAGGGTGTTTGGAAAGAGACACTGAAGTTCATGGTATGACCTGGAATCAAGCAAGTCCACTAAATTTGGGCTCCTGAACATGAGTGAAACACCGGAACACTAATTATTAAGTCATTTTCTAAAGTTAAAGTGGGGTCAATATGTCAATGTTATGACTTATTCAAAATCTTTCCAGGGCAGTACCCTTCCCCGCCAAAATGCAGCTTCTAATTTATTTTTCCTAAGAGCACCTGAAAATATCGATTCTAGTTATTTAAACCTCGCTCAGCACGAATATGAATTCCGTTTTATCATATCTTGCAAAAAGCGCAAAGTTATGGGCATTTGAAGTTTTGTTGTAGGTATAGATTAGGAAGTATGTTAAACATAGGGTTTAAAGATTTTCAAATCAGAATTAATTGAACTTGAACATATTCAAAGTACTTAATTAATGTTACTATATTCTTATAATCTTTATAAAAGCACAAATTTCTTATGCAATATCTTTCTACACTTATAAGCTTCGTTCTACTATAACAAACTAAATTAAAGCACAATTGATTTAGCAAAAGCTTTTTAATCAAAATTCAATGAATTTAAATCTAGGCTTCTTTATAAAATGACAAAAATCAGGTTCATTAACGAAAAGTCAAATCGGACGTTATCATTTCCAAGAATTATTGTTTTATATAAACAGAATTTATTTAAGACTACCATAATTGTATTAACACTATCAAAATTGATTTTGTCCTTTCAAAGTATTTTGAATCGGTATTTTCAACTTTGATACCGCATTTTCAATTTTGGTACCTTAATTTTCTTAATAGGTTACTTTCACAATAAATTTGAGGATTTTAAATATTTCTTCCCAAGAATTAAATGGAACTAACCTTTTTCAACTAATTAAAGTATTTTTTATATATAACATGGGATCTCATTTATAATGCTATCTATTATTCCATTTGTTAAAATAATAATACTTTTATATAAATATTTATTTATAAAAAGTACAAAATAATTTATTTGAGTTGACAACAATCCCATTAATGATTGCTTGTTAGAAGTAAAATAGCCCCCGCATTATATTTATCTGGATATTTAGACCTCGCTGAGAACGAATATCGAATCAGAATCGATTTAACTTAAGAACTCTCGGAGATACAGCCATTTTAATTATAAATAGGATGACATGATCGTAACTTAAGGAGGCTGATTTTAAGGATTAAAGGGTTTTTGGAAAGAGACTCTGAAGTTCATGGTATGACCTGGAATCAAGCAAGTCCACTAAATTTGGGCTCCTGAACAAGAGTGAAACACCGGAACACTAATTATTAAGTCATTTTCTAAAGTTAAAGTGGGGGTCAATATGTCAATGTTATGACTTATTCAAAATCTTTCCAGGGCCGTACCCTTCCCCGCCAAAATGCAGCATCTAACTTATTTTTCCTAAGAGCACCTGAAAATATCGATTCTAGTTATTTAAACCTCACTCAGCACGAATATGAAATTCGTTTTATCATATCTTCAAAAAGCGCAAAGTTATGGGCATTTGAAGTTTTGTTGTAGGTATAGATTAGGAAGTATGTTAAACATAGGGTTTAAAGATTTTCAAATCAGAATTAATTGAACTTGAACATATTCAAAGTACTTAATTAATGTTACTATATTCTTATAATCTTTATAAAAGCACAAATTTCTTATGCAATATCTTTCTACACTTATAAGCTTCGTTCTACTATAACAAACTAAATTAAAGCACAAATTTCTTAAGCAATTGCTTTTTAAGCAACATTAATGAATTTAAATCTAGGCTTCTTTATAAAATAACAAAAGTCCCGGTCATTAACGAAAAGTCAAATCGTTATGGTTTCCAAGCGCTATTGTTTAATATATAAACAGAATTGATTTTAAGACTACCATTTTTAATCATGTTGTCAAAATTGAATTTGCCCTTTCAGAATATTATGATAAGCCATTTTGAATTCTGAAACAGCATTTCCAACTTTGGCACTTCATTTTCTTATAAGGTTACTTTCTCACCATAAATTTGAAAATTATAAATATTCCTTACCATGAAATGAACTAAGCATTTTTCATTAATTAAAGTATTTTTGTTTTTATATAGCATGGGATCTAATTTATAGACAGCTATTTATTATCCCATCTGTTATAATAATAATAATAATAATAATAATAAATATTTATTTTTTACAAAAGTACAAAATAATTTATTTGAGTTGACAACAATCCCATTAATGATTGCTTGTTAGAAGTAAAAATAGCCCTTGCATTATATTTATCTGGATATTTAGACCTCGCTGAGAACGAATATCGAATCAGAATCGATTTATCTTTAGAACTCTCGGAGATACAGCCATTTTAATTATAAATAGGATGACATGATCGTAACTTAAGGAGGCTTATTTTAAGGATTAAAGGGCTTTTGGAAAGAGACACTGAAGTTCATGGTATGACCTGGAATCAAGCAAGTCCACTAAATTTGGGCTCCTGAACAAGAGTGTGGCAGCGGAACACTTATTATTATTCATTTTCTAAAGTTATAGTGGGGTCAATATGTCAATGTTTTGACTTTTTCATAATCATTCCAGGGCTGAACCCTTCCCCTCAAAAATGCATCATCTAATTTATTTTTCCTAAAAACATCTGAAAATATCGATTCTAATTATTTAAACCTCGCTGAGCATTAATATGAAATGCGTTTTTTCATATCTTCAAAAGCGCAAAGTTATAGGCATTTAAAGTTTTGTAGTAGGTATAGATTAGGAAGAATGTAAAACATAGGGTTTTAAGATTTTCAAATCAAGGGGGGAGGATTATAAGATTTCATGAATTGAACTTGAACATATTCAAAGTACTTAATTAAGATTACTATACTCTTATAATCTTTATAAAAGCACAAATTTCTTATGCAATAGCTTTCTACACTTATAAGCTTCGTTCTACTTTTATAAGCTTCGTTCTACTCTTACAAACTTCATTAAAACACAATTTCTTTAGCAATTGCTTCTTAGCAACATTCAATGAATTAAAATTTAGTCTTCTTTATAAAATAACAAAAATCAGGTTCATGAAAGAAGAGTCAAAACGTTATCATTTCCAAGCGTTATTGTTTAATATAAACAGAATTGATTTTTAGACTACCATAATCGTATTAAGACTATCAAAATTGTTTAGTCCTTTCAAACTATTTTGATTCAGTATTTTCAACTTTGGTACATTTCAATTTTGGTACTTCATTTTCTTATTAGGTTACTTTCTCACCATAAATTTGAAGATAATAAATATTCTTATTACTATGAAATGAATTGAACTAAGTAAATTCATTAATTAAAGGATTTTTGTTTTTATATAACATGGTATCTAATCTATAAACTACTATTTATTATTACATCTGTTAAAATAATAATACTTTTATATAAATATTTATTTTTAAAAAAGTACAAAATAATTTATTTGAGCCTAAAAATAATCCTATTAATGATTGCTTATGAAGTAAAAATAGCTGCATTATATTTATTTGGTTATTTAGACCTCGCTGAGCACGAATTTGGAGGAAAAAAATCGATTTATCTTAAGAACTCTCGGAGATACAGCCATTTTAATTATAAATAGGATGACATGATCGTAACTTAAGGAGGCTGATTTTAAGGATTAAAGGGTGTTTGGAAAGAGACACTGAAGTTCATGGTATGACCTGGAATCAAGCAAGTCCACTAAATTTGGGCTCCTGAACATGAGTGAAACACCGGAACACTAATTATTAAGTCATTTTCTAAAGTTAAAGTGGGGTCAATATGTCAATGATTATGACTTATTCAAAAATCTTTCCAGGGCCGTACCCTTCCCCGCCAAAATGCAGCATCTAACTTATTTTTCCTAAGAGCACCTGAAAATATCGATTCTAGTTATTTAAACCTCACTCAGCACGAATATGAAATTCGTTTTATCATATCTTCAAAAAGCGCAAAGTTATGGGCATTTGAAGTTTTGTTGTAGGTATAGATTAGGAAGTATGTTAAACATAGGGTTTAAAGATTTTCAAATCAGAATTAATTGAACTTGAACATATTCAAAGTACTTAATTAATGTTACTATATTCTTATAATCTTTATAAAAGCACAAATTTCTTATGCAATATCTTTCTACACTTATAAGCTTCGTTCTACTATAACAAACTAAATTAAAGCACAAATTTCTTAAGCAATTGCTTTTTAAGCAACATTAATGAATTTAAATCTAGGCTTCTTTATAAAATAACAAAAGTCCCGGTCATTAACGAAAAGTCAAATCGTTATGGTTTCCAAGCGCTATTGTTTAATATATAAACAGAATTGATTTTAAGACTACCATTTTTAATCATGTTGTCAAAATTGAATTTGCCCTTTCAGAATATTATGATAAGCCATTTTGAATTCTGAAACAGCATTTCCAACTTTGGCACTCATTTTCT